>JARKHS020026225.1:0-219048 GCA_030143305.2 Amblyomma americanum
TAGCACATTCACTTCGTATAAGGAAACAGTTGTCTGCGAGCAACATATATATGTTGCGATGCTTCAAGAATTATTTGCAAAAAATGACACCTTAATTCACTTAGCTTTTTACGTTCAAAAATAAAGCCGGAATAGTAGCTCTGTCACAATAACTTGTTCGCTACCCGCGTCCACATTTGTACGCACTAATTTAGGAGCATTTTCAGGTTAGGGAATTCATACATCAGCGTTTTTTTTTAAACGAGACTGATTGTCTCGGGGGAACAACTGACGAAGGTGTGATGAAGGATGCAGTAATGATTAAATAATGGAAAAAGGTTAGCTATTTTTTAACGTCCAGTAGTGAGTCATGGTATGGCCCCTGCGTACAGGCAATATATGAAGAAGGGTTGCTCGGTGAAAGACTTGCTATCTTCTGGTGCCGGATCCGTGTATGCTTGTGAGCAGGGCAGCCCCACAGTAAGTGGTGAATGTCGGCTTCAATGTCGTCGCGTTTAAATATCGGACACACAGACCGAGGAAAGAAATCTTGGTATTGCCACTTCCGAATGACGCCACGCGTGAGGGCAACCCCAACCCGGATCATCCTCTGCACGGGTAAGACCGCGGGGGAAGGTTACCGCACACGGAGGGATGAGAGCACGTGTGCGGAGCCGGAGGAGTTCCTTTCTTGATGAAAGGAGGGTAGCGTTGTCGAAATGAAGGAGCCAAGGCAATGATGAGCCTGGAGTCGCGAGGCGGTTCGCGAAATCTGCCTGGCTTTGAGAGGTCAGCAGGTCCCGTGGGACCCACTCAACATGTACTGGCTGCGTGATGCGTGCCGCGAGCCGGTGGATGTCCTGACATATCGTTGGGCAGCGGCTAACACGTCGTAGCAACCGGACAACTTGGAGGGCGTCAGTGCGGATGACAACGTGGGCCGCAGGGAGCGTAGTTATGTCGGCCACGGAGCAGAGTGCTTCTTGAACTGCAACAAGCTCAGCACAAAAGGACGAAGGGGGTTCCGTAAGCTGAAACCTAGAGGTTTGATTCAGGGCAGGTTTTCGCGGAGAGTAGATTGCTGTTGTTGCTTCGCAGGCTTGTATGCTTGCGCCTACATAGCCAACAATGGATCCTTCAGGCAGACAAGCATCTTGTTGTTCAATTTTCCGGTGAAGCAACGTTGCCGAATTAGCAGATGTTGGTCGGCGATTATCCGTTGGCTTGTTGTTGCTGAGCTGAACAAACTTCCATGGGAGAAGAACTGGCATTGACGGCTGAAGAATGGAGTGTGACGTTGCATAAGTCCTCAGTGCTTGCGTGGAGTGCGATAGACTGGCCTTAAGGCTGCGCGCATCACGGCGCTGCTGCACCAGCTCATCAATGGTATTAAGCTGCGCTCTCTTTGTAAAGCTATGACCGATGTGATGCGTGGAAAGCATTTAATAGTCCTTACAGCCTCTCGATTCACGGCTTCAAGGCGACCCCATGGGGCTCTTGTAAGATCTCGAAACTGAGCTTGATAAACTATACGTGGCTGCAGAACTTCCCTCACCAACTGCCGTGCAACGAACAAGCCAGCGCCACCCGTTTTAGGAGCAATTCCTCTAATCAAACCGAAAGTCTGGAAACTTGCCTTGTTGCCTGAGAAAGCCAAGCAGTTCTGATCCTAATTGATGAACCGTTAAGTCCAGGATTTTTACACTCAGACTTTCTTGTAGTGGGGAGCCTGATAGACAAATGCGGATTGGACTTGCAGTAATTTTACAGTGTCCCCAGCGGTTGGCGACGACCGATGTGTATGTTGTTTTATGCACGGAAAGTGGAAGTCCGATGGATGATGCGTAATTAGAGGTAACATCCAAGGATGACTGGAGGACAGTCTCCTGAATATGCAGATCTTGGTGAGTACTCCACACCAAGATATCATCAGCGTACGGCAAAAATTTTATGGCGTCATGCCCGAGAGCTGGAAATCCACTGTCGTCATTTCTATCCCGAAACCAGGAAAGCGTCCAACAGACCTTGCAAACTTTCGGCCTATCTCCTTAACTCCAACGCTGTGCAAGTTGCCGGAGAAAGTGCTAGCAACACGATTGTCATGATGGTTAGAGCAGCACGGTTTTTATCACCCCGATAAAGTTGGCTGTCGTCCATACATTAGTAAAGAGGCTAGCTGTCTTGTCATCTACAGTTTTGTCATCTACCCGCCGCCGCAATGTGCGTACTGCTTTAGCAATGGTAATCGAAAAGGCATATGACAACATCATTCGTGCAGCCATTCTGAACTCCACTGACATGCTTCGTCTCCCTCTTAGAGTGCGTAGTTTTGTTGAAAAATTTTCGGAAGGCAGGAAATTTGCAATAGGCCTCAGCGGTGAAGCGTTTGGATCATTTGTTCCGCTCTGCGGCATAGCCCAGGGATCAGCATTGTCCCCGACGTTATTTAATATTGCGTTCATCTCGCTGGCATGGCGCTTACATCACATCCGTGACATCAAATTCACCAGCGTTTAAATACCACACCTTGGTAAGAGTGGGGCATGGTTTACATGCCTCGGCGGACACGAACTGTGAGAAAACAAACAGTCAAAATGGCTGCGTCCCGTTTTTGCCGCGCGGAGAAACCCAGGAATAAAGTTTTAAAATTTTAACTACGCTTCACATTCCTTTACATAGAAAAATGCAATTGGAAGTGCATTTGACGACCCCATGAACTGCAATGAATAGGTTTTTGTTCCGAGAATGGAAGTCACGGGAAATAAGTGAACTTTCTATAACATGCCTCGTTTGTGGACAAAAGTTGTGAACGTGCGGCATGCTTTCTTTGCTTGTGTCCAACTGCAAAATTTCTGACCGATGAGGAAGTTGCTGCCATGCTTAAAGAAAGTGATGCGAAGCTCTCAGAGGGCTCGGAGAAAGAAGATGTTTTGCCTCTTGATAGTGTCGATGTCTCCTCTCTTCATGAAGAACGTACAGAAGAAACTGAAAAGGGCATGGGCCAGGAAAGAAAAAAAAAGTTTTTTTAGGGAGGGCATGTAATACCCCTGTCACACGGCGCGTGTAATGTCATTCGCAGGAAATGACAGGCAAAGTGAATGTCATTGCGACCTGACGTTTCCTGTCTACACGGCCATTGGAAATGTCTTTTCACCGATATTTGCAATTGATGGCGATGTTCATCGGCAAACTAGGATGATAACAAAACGTTACAAATTATGCTTTTTCCTTACGCATGTTCTGTTTATTGTTAGTAATATAATGCTAAAGATTGACAGGCTATTAAAAATATATTGGAATGCTAAAGGTCAGCAATAGTCCATGACGAAGCCGCTTAACTATCCAAACCAAGACATGCTGAAAGCCGCTTGTGATGCCTCCCGTAGTCAGCAATATGGCGAGCTGTGGAAGTGTTGGCGAAATGGTGACCGTGACGAATGATGAGCAGTTCAAGCAGGCATTAATTGTTCTCCAGCATCTGAAAATGAAACGTCGGAACCGGCTGAAGCGAGTGAGGCTTGCTATTGATGAATCCGCGAAGACTACGAGGGATTTGGAACAGCGTCTGCTGGCCAATACTTTTACGTCGGCCGTTGTTTGGGCCTCTAATTCATCAGGAATTATCCGAGAAAGATTGGCGTTTCCAAGAAATGAAAACTGGTTTGAGGACACGCTGCCTAACCTGGGTGAATATCATTTTAAGCAGGCCTTCCGCGTGCGCCCTGCCACGTTCAGGTACGTGGTGGAATCGCTGCAGTCAGTCTTGCAGCGCTGGTCACGAACATGCGCAAGCCCATTACTGTGGAGAAACGCGTTGCCGTGGGAATGTACCGCCTGTGTTCCAGCGCTGAGGACAGGACAATTGCACACCTTTTTAGCATTGGTCGGTCCACTGTGAATACTGTATTCAGAGAATTCTGTCAAGCAGTCGTCAACAACCTTGAGAGCACCTGGCTGCACATGCCTCGGCAGATGGCCGAGCACATGCGGGAGTGCGACGCCGTCACTGGTTTTCCGCAGGCCATCGGCGCGCTAGACGGGTGCCACTTCGCAATATCACCGCCCAAGAAAGATGCAGCATACTATTATTACAACTATAAGGGCTGGTGCGTTCTTTTACATTGCCTTTGAATTTGTTAATAGCAGTGCAGGGACAAAACAGTAAATGACTGAAAACGGCATTAACCAAGAAATTCTTGTTTATAAGGTACCGCTACATTCAGGTTTCCTTTAAAAAAAATGTCGATTTGTTATACAGAATCATATGGAGTATGTCAACTGAAATGCAGAATGCTGCATCAGCTCGTTCACTGACAAATGAGCATTTTTTTTTCTGCACATGATAAATAGAACACACATCCTCATTTTTGTTTGTGTTGCTTGATAAAAGCTAGCGTTTGTGCCCTTTTTCTCCTTCAAATAATGCAGTAAACATTTTCGATAAGCCTACCAACCCAAAATGAAATACTAGTTGCTTCAGGTAGACATTCCGCTCACAAAAGAAAGCGTCGACAGGAGAAGCATCATTAATTTGTGTTTTTCAGGTGGTAAAATACATTGCCTAGGAGGAATCCGCTGTAAATCCAAATATTTCTGTATATACGCTCCTTTTCTCAGTATTTCTAAACTTGATGTTGACAAACTGATCAAAACTTTTTAATTTACTTCAGACAGTTTCTGCACCATGCTGATAAACACTTCTTACATGCAGGCACAGCATCATACTGCTGGCGATTGTTGATCACCAGTACCGGTTCCTCTATTTGAACGTGGGAAGCCCAGACAGATGCCATGACGCCCATGTGTATGGGCGGTCCAAGCTGAAGAGAATTATGGATAGTGACTGCTTCAATTCTCCAGTCTCCGTCATTGAAGGGACACCTGTTGCACCAATTATTCTGTGTGACCAAGCCTTTCCACTCACATCGCATTTGCTGAAGCCATTTTCAAATGCCCCATGCGGTTCGAAACAAGCTCTCTTCAACTACAACCTATCCAGGTCGAGGAGAATTGTGGAAAATGCATTTGGGCGAGTGAAGGCACGCTTCAGATTCATTATGAAGAGAATGGAGTGTAAACCGTCAAATGCAAAGCAGGCCATTAAGGCATCCTGTACTTTGCACAACATCTGCGAAGCCTTTCGAGACAACGTGGACGAGCAGTGGGTACAAGACATGCACACATTCAATGCACTGTACCAGCAGCCGTCACACAACAGTGATGCATGTACTGGAGACGGCCAGGACGTGATTGCTGCACTTGCATAGTATTTCTGGAAGCGGGTTCAGTAAATTTAGTGACCCATTAGGAGCTCAAGAACATACTTTATTTCTAATAAGGGGGTAATTACTCATTGGCATCCACCCAAGTGCAGCCATACGGCATTGGGTGAATGCCAATGAGGAATCCCCCAAGGTGGAGCATAATTGTAATAAGGGAGTAATTACTCATTGGCATCCACCCAATCGCAGTCATAGGGCATTGGGTGGATGCCAATGAGTAATTACTTCCTTATTACAATTATACTCCACCTTGGGGGATTCCCCTAATCGTTCTAATAATTTTAAATAGATATAAAGATATAAATAACTCTACTATGAAAGCATTGCATGAATTATTTCTTCAGAAATAATTACTGACTTCTTCGCACCCAAGTACAGCTGTTCCCTTGTATGTTTTTGCAAATTTGTTTTTTGCACTTCCGTATTTGCATTTATGATGATTTTGTGCTTTTTGACTGTCTTGTTTTTGCGAAAACTGTAACCTGACTATTTTATTTTGTGTATGTAAAGATTTTCAACTGTACTGCTCCTTTTTTTTCTGTGTATGTAATGATTTTGAACTGAGTCTGCCCCTGTGCCTTGTAACGGCTGCCTTGGCCTCGTCAAGCTGTATACCTAGAGCTTTTAGTCCAGGCAGCCAGCCAGAATTTTCTGGGAAATAAGTGGAATTGAATTGAATATGACCATACTTTATTTCTCCGGGTATTTGAGGAGTGCATTCGTCAACTGTTTCTCGGTGACAGTTGATTCTCGCAGAATTTCCATCTCCATTCTCCTTAACTCCATTTCTTCTCTCCGGCTTCTTCTGAGGTCGGCGCACAACTCACGATTTGTGTTGACAAGATCTTGTAAGAAGCTCTTTTGTGTTGTGGCATGACAGCTTGGCTTCGCTGTTTGGTGGCTGTTTGGTGGTGGTGTTTGATGGGGGCTGTTTGGTGCTGGTGTTTGGTGGCGGTGTTCGGTGGCTTCGCTGTTTGATGGTGCTGTTTGTAATCTGTGCTCTGTGCTGGGTGCTGCCGGTAAAGGTGAAGAGGGTGAGGGCAGGGCTGACGGTTGGCATCTCCATTCATATGGTGGTGGCGAAGGTGGCTCGGAGACTGCAGCCTGAGTCAACGACGAGTCGTCATCAGCTGGTGACGGTGGCTCCTGCTGCATGCTGTCTATTAGCTGAAAAAGAGAAAAAATAGTGTGTGAAAAGGTGGCTTGCAATGACTCTCCTGTATGTTACTAAGGAAGTGAAACTCAGCTACGTGTTGCATGCATTCCTTCACCTCAGCACACATAGTGTGCGCATTTCTATAACGAATATTCTATCCTACCCTAGCATTATGTGGCTGCGACATTTCTCTTATGCTCTTTCCATGGCCGATTTGAATTCATGTGCACAGTTTTACCCAGCCACAAGGGGTGCTGAGGGTGATGAATCAATAAACAAGCCATGTTTATCATGAGCCATTCCTCCAGACGATCACTATAGATCGATGTGTCCTATACCTGAGAATTATCTCTTACTGGGTTTGCAGAAGCCCTGCATTATTCTACAGACGTGTACTTACCATTTCGACAGAGACGTTTTCGTCATCCACTGTTTCTTCCATCTGGCTGCTATCGTTGACGGGCAGGCGACCAAGAAAGCGGGCAATTTCTTTGTAATAGCGCCATGTAATGGCACCTTGACCAGTCGTCTTGCGGCTAAGTTTCCTGCAAGAAAGGTATGCGATTTCTGCAGTTTCATTTATATTCTTGAGAGGACTCTACAACATCAGTGGTACTAGAAAAGCATTTAACCGTTGTTGGTATGCTGTCTGGTAGTGATATTTGCCCAGCAATATATTGCATCCCCGCTACTTGCACAAGAACTTGTCAAATGCAGCTTTTCACGTATTTCGACACTTCAGCAGTTTCGAATAAAATTAATTTGCCCGAGTCATAAGGAAACGGTGGTCGTCGGACGCAAAAAGCAAAAATAAAAACACTGTGAAATGAACTAGTACTTCGAGAGCAGTCAGATTAACGGGTCTTGTAATAAAAAATTAAAAACAAATGCATTAACGATGCGTTTGCATACCGAGCGGCAGTAAATGTATCGCAACAAAGTAGCGGCGCCTGTACTGGCGTGACAAAAGGAATCTACGGACAGATTGCATCACAGATTACTTAAAATAAGCGCCGTGTGAACGGCGAGGCACAGGCCGATTGTTCTTCAGTGCCTCTTTCAAAGCGTGTGCGCGTGGTACCATACATTGTCCCGACCGCTGAAAACGGTACGCACACGGCGACGGCGCCTTGTAATGTAGATGGTTTGGTTTATGGGGTTTAATGTTCCAAAGCGACTCAGGCTATGAGAAACGCCGCGGTGGAGGGCTTCGGAATTTCGACAACCTAGGGTTCTTTAACGCGCACTGACATCGCATAGCACACGGGCCCTGCCATTTCTCCTCCATTGAAATGCGACCGCCGCGGCCAGGATCGAACCCGCGTCTTTCAGCAGCTGAGCACTTGTAATGTAGGACGTAAGTTTTCACTTACCGGTACCTGTTTGCGAGGTTTTCGATCTTCGATTTTATTTTTCTTTGATTGACTTTTCCACACCTTGCGCGCGAAGACATTCGGCCATGGCGACGTACACCTGCAGGTTGCGCTTCGCCCGGCGCAGATCGCCGATATGATCTTCCCAGACTTTGAGAAGTACGCGCGTTTCCTCATCGGTCCAATGCGCCTTCGGCTTGCGATTTTGCGCTGACAAGGCTGTGCAGTTGTCTTCCATGGCAGATGGTACGCGAAAATGCAGCCACGCCAACCACGCTTTGTCCGCATTGTCAAAACCGAGAACGAGTTGTAAACAAACATGGCCGGCAGGTACTGTCGGTGACTGGGAAGAAAAATATAGTTGTACAAATTTCCTCAGACATCCTCCTGTACGTCAAAAAAAGATTTCAAATATATTATAAGTGCAAACAGTAAATGTTTTTATTGTTTATATTATGTTTTCACTAATCAGTTTTGTAAATTTTCACCAAGTCGCTGTCGTTGAGATTACACAGGTCGCGCGTGCATGAGTTCGGGAAACTCATTCATTGGACGAATGTCGTTAGCTGTGAATCCCATTGACTGTGCCCGTGTAGCAGCAAAAAAAAACGCCATTCAAATGTAATGTCATTCGCTGCGAATGACATTACACGCGCCGTGTGACAGGGGTATAAGTTTTCTGGTTTTACTTGGGCTTTGTATAAGTACTGATTTTGATTTGCCTTGCAGGTTCACAAAAAGTGCCACCAAGAAAGTTAGGCTGGCAAAGATTCGTCTCACCGACGCCTAATGTCACCTAACGAATATTTTGCAAATTATTTTCCCCTGGAATTCTGCAAAAAAGTGTTGCAACAGACGAAATTCTACTGCATGCAGAAGTGCGGCGATCGGTCACTGAAAAAAAGATACACTGGAATTTAGAAAGCTTGCTTACATCCACCTTTTCATGCGCTTGATGAACGTTCCGCAAGAGTGCCTGTACTGGTCGCATACTACACGAGCATCTCTCATTGCGGAGGTTCAATGAATTGCGCAATCACCTGTACTTTGTGGACTCATCTGCCTTTACGAGTGAGCAAAGATAATAAATTGCGTCTGGTCCTACCTATTCTGGACAACTTCCAAAAACGCCTGCTTCTCGCTATCATGCTCAAGGCGAGTCGCTATCGACGACCAGATTATACCATTTTCCGGCAGGTTGCTTTCAAGCAGTACTTTCACCAAAATCTTATGCCCTCATTAAAAAATTTTGCAGCAGCATCACTGGACGGTCACATCCTATACTTCCTTGTTTACACAAGAAAGGACAATGTCCCACTGCATGACATAAAGGCATATGACTTGAGAGGAGCAGTATTCATGAAGTTTGCGGATACCATAACGCAAGAGAGCATACATGTTTTCACGGACAGTTGTTTTAGAGGTACGGCCATTATCGACTTTCTTCTCCAAGGTAGATTTCTGACAGCAGCCATGAATGCGACTCACACAGAAGGGGCTGCTGCAGAGACGCCAAATGAAGCTACAATGAATCATGGTGACTCAGCCTGCCTTATGCGTCAAGATAGAATGCTTTGCCTTGTTAAATGGAACGATAACAAATGTGTTCTTGTCCTGTCTGGAGCAGTTTAACTAGTCCCATGGGCTCATGCAAGAGATGGTCGAAAGATCCAGTAAAATTGCGGTTTTGCAGCCAGCTATCGTCTCAGAATATAACCAATGCATGGGAGCTGTGGAAGAGAACTAAGATTCTTAACTCACTTTCTAGCCATGGCTGCTTTAAGTGCCTGAATTTAATACTGCAGGAACGCTAGAGCCACAAACGGGCCAAAGAAAGAAATTTTCTCACTTCTTCAGTTAAAGCAAAATGTAGCGAAACACTAATCAGATGTAATCCAACTCAAAGGATAAGCATGGCTCTAAGAAACAAACGTGCATCTGCACAACAGTATGCAAGGCTAGTACAACTGCCTAATCAAGACGTCCACTATAATCGCTTTGATTGTTTTCCCGAATTTTTCAGGCCAATAAATGCGATGCGGTGCACGAACAATAACTGCTCAGATAAAACTAGGGTGCAATGTAATAAATTAAACGCATTTTTGTACCTGTAGGCCAAAAACTGCTTTCGTGCGGTTCATACAGTTGACAACTAAGGTTCACGCTTGTGCACCCCATTCTTTTAATTAAAAGCAAGAAAAATTTGCTGGAATTTTTTTATTGCACTATTCACAAGGTGCGCAATAAAATTCAGAAACGATCTGGTGATTTTTTCGTCGGATATTGGCGTCGATCGCGAAGTGGTTAAATTGTGCTGTAATATATTTGCATTTCTCGATATGCAGAGTATTGAATTTTGCGCTGTTAGTGAGATCACTGGCTCGAAATCGAAGCGAAGAACTTGCGCTCTGTGGTAGCTCAGTGGTTAGTGCGCTCGGCTACTGAGCCAGAGTTCCAAGGTTTGGATCCTGCTGCGGCGGCGGCGTTCCCATGGAGGCGGAACGGAAAAGGTGCCCACGTGCTGTGTGATGGCAGTGCACTTTAAAGAGCTCCAGGTGGTCGAAATTTTTTCGCAGCCCTCCACTATGGCACCTCAAATTCTTCCTTCCTTCTTTCACTTTCACGTTGTCTCTTACCTTATGGCGCGGTTAGGGTGCCCAGTGTTTTATGTGAGACAGTTACTGCGGGATTTACTTTCCTCAGAACCAATCACATGCGTCGCCAAGCTCTTTTTGACAAAATAAAATGCTTTGCAATCAATAAAGATTGCTTTGCAATCAATAAAGAGCCCCGCCGCGGTGGCTCAGTGGTTAGGGCGCTCGACTACTGATCCGGAGTTCCCGGGTTCGAACCCGACCGCGGCGGCTGCATTTTTATGGAGGAAAAACGCTAAGGCGCCCGTGTGCTGTGTGATGTCAGTGCACGTTAAAGATCCCCAGGTGGTCGAAATTATTCCGGAGCCCTCCACTACGGCACCTATTCTTCCTTTCTTCTTTCACTCCCTCCTTTATCCCTTCCCTTACGGCGCGGTTCAGGTGTCCAAAGATATATGAGACAGATACTGCGCCATTTCCTTTCTCCAAAAACCAATTATTATTATTATTAATCAATAAAGAATAGCTCAAAGCACGATTGAGGTGTCTACGGTGCTAGGGAGCCAGTAATGCACCTTTCCTTTAATTAAATTAAAGGTAAACGACTGGTTATTACGAAAAGAAAGACGCGGTAACTGCCCGACTTTTCGGTGGACACCTCTACGCGCTATTTGGAAAGGTAAGAAAATCAGAGTGAAAGAGGAAACAAAGATAGGTAAAACCCCTCAATCAACTAAAGCACGCCGGCGGCCCGTTGCTCCAGTGCCGCGTTTGTGCTACTTTTTCAAAGCCAACATATGCGGCGCACATCTCTGTCACTACTGCCACTACCTCAAAGCGCGAATGACACGTCCATTGATCCAGGGAGCTAGTTATGCGCCGTCGCTTTTCTTTCGTGACTGACTCAGAGCCTTCACGCAAGCAGGCGGATTTTGCGTGGTAGGTGACTGACAGTGCTTTCGCATAAAAAAGCGGGCGAAAGAGAGAGAGAGACAGACAGACAACTTTATTTGCCAGAGGTGTCGAGAATTAGGGCAGCTGGGTTCTGTGTGGCTCCCAGGTGGGGGCGACGTCCTGGGCCCACGAAATCAGAGCATGTTGTGCGGTCTTGTCTGGCTGGGTGAGGAGTTGGTCCCAGCTTCCCGCAGAGGGAGCTGGCAGAAGAGCCTGTGGGGGCGGGTGATTTTCGCATCCCCAGATGATGTGGGCTTGAGTGTCGGGTCTTCCGTGGTTATAATTTGGGTATGTGGGGTCATATTCCCCGTTGGTGATTAGTGACAGCCTGGAGTGGCTGAGAATTGAGTGCGTCTGCAATATGCGGAGCAGGGTGGCTTGCGCTCTGTCGAGGAATACGGGTGGGGAGGCAGTGAATGTCGTCTCGTCTCTTTATTATGTCCGTCATATAGCACCGTGAACCACAGAAATAGATGAGTATTCGAACTTTTATGCATTTAATATACCTTTTTCGTTAATCCTTATAAGTAGGAAAAATGTAGTTGGCATGAAAGGGAAAAAAAGATATTTATGCATTTTTAGTAACTTTAGAAAACAGGCCATTCTAGAACATGCAATATGTTGCTCTCGAGAATTGAACCGCTGGTACTGATTGCAAAGTGACCAACCCCATAATCGCTAATAAATGCTTGTTACGAAACCCTGAAGTGGATGTCATAACGTATACTTAGAAGCGAAGGCCCAATAGAGATGACCCGGGGGACACTAATGGAGGATGTATAGGAATTATGAGAAATCTGCCGACGGGTTGCTGTTAAAGCTTTGATTAAGTTTAGATACAATAGAAGGAAGTTAAATGAAGAGAACATCAGCCTTATGTGAAAGAGGGGTGTAATCAGATGCTTTTTCAAAGGAAAGAAAAAAAAACCGTCGAGGGGAATGTTCCCGTCAAGGTGCAAATGCGCGTCGTGAAGAACGAGGGCAAGCTGGCTGTTGTGTAATCGTCGCGGCTACAGCGATAGCGGCGGCGCGACGAACGCGAGAGCTGGCTATAATATAAGCCGCGCTCTTCGGCCACCGGGGGATTCCACTACAAGCTGTGATGGAATAAACCACGTTCGGTTTTCCGCCCACCTGGCCTTCGGTTGCTGTCCCCGACAAACACGACACTGGCTCTTGCAGGAATGCTTTCTAAAAGCTTCCCCATTTAGGGTGAAAACACTTAATAGGCTAAAACAATTTAGCATGGCAAGCATACAAAATATGCTTTATCATTTGGAACACATGCCAATGGCACAGAGTGGGTCCAAGGGGCTGGGTAATGAGTGGTAAGACACATACGGTAGCCAAGCTATGATGAGGTGGGAAGGTATCTGCACAGCGTGCACTTGATATACAGGGTGTTTCCCGTAAGACTTTACACAATTTTTAAAAATAGGCTGTTTGAGTTAGAAGAGCCCTTTTTCAGGCGCAGCATCGCCGACGGCAAAGTAAATCAGGCTGCAGGTAAAACGTGCCACATAGCAGGGTGATTAAGTTAAGTAATATTGAATACTTAACATTTTAACTATTACTGTTAGGCTCCTTAGTTATTGAGAGACGTGTAGCTCACTTCAAGTAATATACATATCAGTTTGTGGAATTTCGAAAATATGATTAATCTCGGCGCTGCGGACCAACAAATTTTGGCGATTTCGACGAGTTACGGGCACTGGAGAGGTTGCTTTGCCTGCAAGCTTCTCGAAAGTGCGTGTATTTTGGTGAGATGTAGCCAAAATTTGTTGGGTCACAGCACCGTGGGTAACCGTGTTTTCGAAATTCTAAAAACTGATATTGATATTATTCGCGGTGGGAGCTCTTATTAATAAAGAACCTAACAGTAATAATTAATAAAACTAGGAAGGATTGGCCACTGCTTTTTGTCCTGTTGTTCCCTTTTGTATTTTTAACAGAGCTTGATCAATGTGTACCGTAGGATGGTAATTCTGGCAAGACGGCCTGCTGAAGCTGCGCCAAGGGATGAGGACGACAGAGCAAGACTGTCTGCCCTGTGCACAGGTCTCCTTTGTTGGTTCACGTCGTCTTTTTTCCTAGCGTAGTTTTACCAACTTCAAAGGTCTTATTTTTCAATATACTGTTTAAAAGTGCTGGCAGGTGAAGCCGACTGTTATTCTTCAGCCCCCAAACTGCTATGCCATGCAAAAATTTCTTCTAATCAGCTTTCATAATTCCCATTAAAATATTTACTTCTTGAGTCGCTAGTTAAAAAAAACAGATATTAACTGCTTCTGTGATCATCAGAACTAAAAAAAAATATTCATATTCGATGTTAACAGTAAGTCCCGTTAGTTTAGGAGCCGTTAATATGGACTCAAATTATGGACAGCATTTCTGTGGACAAAACTTTTTCAATGCAATTTCGCCTCGTTAAGATGTAAACTCTTATCAGGCAGTGTACAGAGTGAAAATGCATAGAGCCGATTATCGCATGTATTCTTGTCGCATGAATATGAAGAGTGCAAAGACTCTTGTATTGTATTTGTATTTGTATTTGATTACATAACTCAAAACTGCCTGAATGGTATAACTTTGTTATACGCTGGAATTGCAAGCCGCATTGTGTACACATTGTTATGTGTTAACCAGAGAACTGTCAGGCACACTGACTCTTCCTGCTCACACACGTTCCGGTTGGCAACGCACTTCCTTTTCTGGTGTCAAAATCATTGTCAGAGTCCAGTAAGTGATATCCTGGCACAGACTGCTCCCTGCACAAGATAAATTAAGCAGCTTAAAAATTGGAGGAGTCACTCAAGCTCCACCTCTGTGGTATGAAGCGATAAAGTTACTGAATTAATGCCGGTATATGCGCAATTGGTCATTCTAAACTTTATATTGATAGGTACCTCGGAGTACCCGGGTACCTATTAATATAACACATTGGCGCTTATGCGAATAAGGTTACTCTTTCCGAGCAACCTCTCGCGACCAATAATTCTTTTAACTGGCACCTGCAACTATAATCAGTTTACTCACAATCAGGTAGGCAGTCACGTTATCTAGGTGGGCCACATGGGTTGCTTCTTCGGTGCGCTCACAACGCCGAAGATGACGCCAGGTTTTCTGGAAAAGGTTAGACTTAACGCTGTCGTGTTAATAAAGGCACAGCGTCGCTTGCCTGCATTATAGCCTTCATATCCTGACAAACGCCTTTCGGCAGCCTAAAATGCCAGGATAGCACTTTTAAAACATAGTACACAGCAGAAGAAAAGAAAAATGCAATTGTTTGAGTCTCAGGCATGCTTGGCGGGCAGGCACAGAACTCGGAGCAGGTGCAAACGGTAAATCTGCGAATTAAAACGCCAACAACCATTTAATTATATTCTGAGCACTAAGGGAATGGGGTAAAATTAAATATTTTCTCTGCCTCGAAAGCTCAACAGCTACATTGGTACTAAAGGGCATTCAGAAACGGTCAACGTCGGCATTGCGGAGCCAACCGCCATGAGAGAATGCTTAGCACATTTCAAAGAATTAAAATAAGGCTTTTTAGTGTAGCTTGAGAACGTGTGCAGGAATGGTGCTGTCATAGTCACACAACAAATATCAGTACATAAATGTTCCACGAAACCTACCTCATCACGGAGAAAGGTGCAAATATCCATCTCTTTGCGAGCAGATGAATTCGGGCACGTAGAAAATACAAGGAGGATTGAGGAAATATTACGAGTGTTCTACACTGCCGAAACATAGGTTAATTTTAGGCCCACCATTGCAGTCACTCAGTAGGAAAGTAATCGTGTTCGTAGCAGGGAGTCAAACGCAAATGAAACTGGGAGAAGGCCGTTCCCATACGTATCGATGATATCGCAAAGGTTCGAGGATTTCATTAAACAAACTGGTGCAGCTGACTCCGAGAGCACTGCTAAGCAACTGCTCAACCCCAAAAAAGTCGAGTTGGCTAGGAGCCCTGCAACAATAGCACTGTGAAGATTCGGTCGGGTTGCGTACAGCTTATCGCCGATTCAAAGGAATCGCCCGCAAAATACTCAACGACAAACACGGGATCAATAAATTGGTGCAGTTTCATGGCCAAGAGTAGATCGTCACAAAGCATGTCATGGCCCTCGAGGCGTATCAAAATGGATACATTTTTGAGTACGCCGGAAATCAATGTCACACTTAGTTGAGTTTCCCCTTCTGGTGGCGATGAGAGGAAACTACTTGATGATGAAATCGGGGTTTCTTGATGACCCGGTGGTTCTACTCGCAAACATTCACATTACTCAAGGAAAGGAGAAGGTTAACTATTTATTTACAACGAAGGTAAAAAAAACGAGAAGAAACAAAGCAAGGAGAAAACTATTTACAAGACTAAATCGTGGATCAGACGAATTCAGCCCCCGCTCAACCCAGACCGCTTGGTTTTAAACCCTCTGTCTCCGCCCTTAGCGGGGACAGCAACCAATAAGATAACAAACGACCTATCTCGCCAATCAGTGGTCAGGGAAATGAAAATAAGGATTTCCGCCAACTAATCACAGATTGGGGAAAGAGTGCTGATTAAACATTTGGGAAAGGAGAGGTTGCAATCAAATAGACAAACAGCACAAACGCGACCAACCTTTCCCACGGCACCCACGGCCCAGCCATTACCACTTTCCTATCTCTTTCGCACATGCGACAAAACGATCCCTAAAGTGTTTACAGAATACACCGCGCGAGACGAACACAGTCGTTACGGGAATAGTGGGCTTCCGGTCACTCGGCTAATACTCAGCCGTATCTCGTGCGCCCCCGAAACCTCGTCAACCCCTTAACAACCACATGTCGACAGCTGTACATGGTTAGCGTTTTTCCCGGCGGGTCATCCCCGTGACGGCACGGCGTAAACGAGGACGTTCGCCGCACGAAGGGGAGGCAGGGACGGGACGGGCCCTTTTGTTGGGGACTTCCGACCCCACTGGAGCGGCCTTCCCTGCGGACACAATATCAACGAGTTCGCGGAAAGGTCAGCGAACTCCACACCTCCCAACCAAGAATGTCACGCGGACACTTGCTGTCAGTGTGACATAAAAGTCCAGCCAGTTTCCCGGAACAAAATTACACACACGCGCGCACATGTATGCTCAGCTGTTCAATCAGACCACAAACATGCGCACACGCGCGCACATTGAGGTTAATTCAATCCGCACACACAAGGTTAGGACACCAATCTGCACATTCCATAATCCACCATGTCAGATCGGTGCACCAAATTGGCAGAAATTACTTCTAGCCGCCTACATCTCGAAAAAGAAGTTCATGTTTCTTTTTAGCTTTGACAACAAGAGTGGACCAATATTTCAAATTGTCCGGCATAGCGCCGGTTGCAAAGGCTGCCGCCGCTATCGGATCAGTAGAGCTCACCGGCTCCCCGCGGGCTAAGAAGATTGCTGCTGCCAGCGCGTCTGCATACACCCTTACTTTTAGTTTTACCGTCGGGTTAGGCCTGTCATCGGCAACTTGGCCTGCAGTTTGACATCGTGTTTCAGGCATTGCTAGCTGTTTACAGCGTTGGCGGCCGGTGTTCTCCTCAGAGAAGAGCCTGCCCTCACATATTATAGTTTTACGATCACCTTCGCCGCCGAGCTTGCACACTTCTGATGATGGGGCAGGTGGCTCCATGTGAAAACCTACAGGAATGGAGGCATTGCCTACATCCGCCAGTGTCCTATCCGCTGCGAAATTCTTTGCAGCTGTCCCTGTTAGCTCCCAATCTGATGCAGAAACATTTGCAGCTTCGGGACCTGCCTGACGCTCCACTGAAGCCTCGAGTCTGTCTCGAACAGATTCGTGCGAGATTCTTGAATGCTCATCGAAATCTGAGCTCTGATGTTCTTCATCTGGCTGGTTCCTTTCTGGCTGCTCTAGTACCGAGTGTGTTTCCGATGTTACTAGCTGCCCTACACCTTCAGCTAGATCTGTCAGCACGCACAGTGTCAGCACCCACTGGCAAGACAACTCATCTTTGGCAGCGGGATTACTATCTACAGCGAAGAGCGTTCTCACTATCAGATCCGCCTTCTCCCCGTCCTCGACCCTTAATGCTGCGTCAGAGTTAGCGCACACTTGCTTGAGTACGATGCTGAGCTCTTGTTCGCGAGTAATACAGTCATGTGTCTCCTGGGCCTGGTCTATATTGGGTTGCTCTGACAACATGTTCGTCACAGGAGTGACTAACGCTCCTATGCCTATCTCTTCTGGTGCGACACACAAGGTTAGGCCCTGCTGTCTAACCGCTTCAGCTTTCAAAGCTGTAGTCATCGGCACACACGACAGATCAGCGTCCGCTACCTGGAGAACCGCATCTTCCTGTTTCGTTTCTTCAGAGCACTCACCCCTAGAAAGTAACTGAATTTGGTCTCCTGTTAATTTTATTTCAGTCCCTGAATCCACGCAGGTTTCAGAACTCTGACCTTCGGTATGCAAGTCTCCGCATGCCAGATCATCCGTCCCATCTGGTTGACTGACCATATTAACAGTCATCTCCGCAGGGAATTTGGTTTATCAGGCGCCGGTACCTCCACCTGAGCTACTAGCTTGCACACCTCTCTCCTCACCGGGGGAGTATCTTGTTCTTGCTTTTTCAAACACTCAATCATCGAATGCCCAAATTTCATGCAGTTAAAACATTGAACTGCTGCGAATAAGGCCTCGCTATCGACTTTCGTCCCCTGCCTTAATTTCATCTGCATTTGTGCCAATTTTCTCGTTTCCAGCTCAATTTGGAGTTTCAAATTTTCAATTTCACTCAGCTGTTCAGCGTGCTCCTGCTCAACACGTCGCATCCTGCCCTCCTGACCATACCGTACGGCAGCCATCTCCGTTTTCCGTGCTATCGTTTCTAGCACATAAACACTACACCGACATGGTGAATTCGGAGAAAGCAGAAAGGTCTCCTACCTTACTCGTTGCTCTCTGCCCCGGTGATGTCGTCGTCCTCCGCGATGACGACAGGCTCCTCGATGCGGACGACTTGAGCTCTGGATCTCACAGCAGCTCGCTTACCTTCTTCCTCGTTTGACTGGCTTGACTTGGTCGCCTGGTTACTTTTCAGCGGCTCGCTGACTCGAACCCGTTAGATGTGGACGCCTGGTTCTTTTCAGCAGCTCGCTGACTCGAACCCTCGATGGCTTGTTGTTGCCCGGCTCCTTCAGCTCCTAGCTGACTTGAGCCTCCGACGTCCTCTCGAACTCGACCCCTGATCCTGAAGCTTTCGACGTCAGTCTTGCGACGCAGCTTCACGTTTTCTCCTTTAGCACAAAAAGCTTGTCCACCGACTTGTTCTTCTCACCTTCCGTCCAATGACTCGAGTAGAAAGAAGTTGCGATCCTGTGTCGACTGCGCCAGTTGCGATCCTGTGTCGACTGCGCCAGTTGAGTTCCCCCTTCAACGAGTTCGCGGAAAGGTCAGCGAACTCCACACACTTCAATTTGATAATGCGAACCATTATTCTCACATTGACCTTACTCACCTTTGCAAAAAATAAAGAAAAAAACACAAGGACTTATGAATATTTTTATTTAGTTTCTCATTATGACTTGTTAAGCACAACAAGCTCTGTGAACTGTTGTGATTGGGAACCAAGATAGCAGTAATAGCATAGCACGACTGTAAATGGGTTGCTCTCCTTGAGAAGCATAAAATGCTGCCATGCCTTTTTTGGCAAAACATCATGATAAATGCTCATGAAAAAGAGAGAGATCAGTAGGCACGTATTAGGAATTTTACACTGTGAAGCAGCCTGATTTATTTGCGGCAATGATTATTTTTTGTGCTTACATTTCTCATCTCGTGATGGCATGTTTTCACAGCCTAAACCAAAAACTACTCCTCTTTCCCAACCCACCATCATGCCGAGAAAGTTGTGTCCAGTCACCAGTTCCTCACGAAAATATCTATAGCATAGATTGGTCTGCCTAGCCGGCAAGAACTAAAAAATTACGATCCTCCCGAAGTTTGCGTGGCACACCGATGTTCTCACACATTACACAGCGCCGGCGGCCGGTCGTAACCCGAGCACCGTTCATCACAAAACGAACTGTATGGGGCGCCAAAGCGCAGATGGAAAGCAGTGGACGCTGCTGTTCTCGCGGCAGAAAACAGTCCGACGGCCGTGCAGCCGTGATAATCTCACGTTTCCACACGTCAGTTCTCAAGCACAGCACCCACACGAACCGTGATCAAAACTAGTAATGAATACATAGCAGGAACAACGTCGTGTGCTCAGTTCGATCGTGATCACTACAACCATCGGAGCGAATGCGACTAACTGCACAAAGCCAAGTTCAGTGCAGCATTCGGGAAAAAAGGCATGCGTTGTGAGCCTTCGTAGTTCGGTGCACATTTCTTTGCCTGGACGGAAAAGCAGCCGCTCTGCTTGCAACCATTTTCAGTAGGCGGATGCACATCACTGTGCTGTACAGCTTATGAGCAACAGAATATTCACGGTGAGCAGCCGTTCCTCGCTGCTGTCCGCGCAGAGATTGGAAACGCTTAAAAAAACATCAAACGGCTCCGAATCAAGCATTTGTGAAACCCGCATGCGTTTGTCTTGCGTCGCTTTGGAGACCACTCTGCCAAGTCGATAAGCGTTGATGATTGCAGAATTCAACTAGAGGTACTATCGCTCGCCGCTGGTGCAATCGGCGAAGCTCGCAGTCGCTCTGAACACTTGTAGTAGCAATATGCGGCCAATGTAGTATGTTTTACGGTATAACTACTACCACCAAAGCGTCGCTTCTCAGTTCAATCCACGAACGCCCTTCTTTGCTCTTCCAAAAGTGAAGACGAGGGGCCTTTGGCGTCACTTCAAAAAAAGCAGACAATAGCTGCAATCTGATCGCCAGCCGGACCCGTACACCCACATAGTTGAAGTTGATCTCTCTTTTCGCCGGTCGCAAGACCGGCCGTACTCCTGTTCTCTTGCCTGTGCTGTCCGCCGTCTGCAAGCGTTCGAATCCGTTCAAAAAACGATCGTACGACGGCTTTAGCAGTTTCTGTGACCGCCCTCGATTCAGTGTATCTTTCTCACGGATCTCTCCGGAGAACACTCAGACTGAAAGAATGGACTAGGCGACAGGTGTACTCATACAAACGCACATTTATTACACCCTACGTGACACACACAGTAGAACATAAAACTAACAAAACTAACACAAAACACAAACACTCTAAATACACACTACCCTGGCACACTGCTACCAGCGTCTACTACTAGCGTTATACTATTAGCGGTCGGCGTTCGGGCTCACGGTTGTTTCGGTGTGGCTGCGACGTTGTATGGACCCAGTAGGCGGCGTAGAGGCGGCGTTCGACGTGCTTGGGCTGGCGTCGCTGGCGGCGTTCGACGCTATTGGGCTGGCGTCGCTGGCGGCGTCGCTGGCTGTGCAGTACAAGCTCCCCGTCCAAGCGCCCGTGTAGGTGATGCCGCTGTGTTTGGCGTTGGGGGCACCACCCGGATAGGTGGCAGCAGCGCTGGAGGCACCCCTGGCCGTAGCAGGTGGTAGCGTCCTCCGTTTACATCCCGGAACGGGCTCAGGCACAGCAGGGAGTCCACGATGCGATGCCGTAGAACGCGAGCTCACCGGAGCAGTAGCCGACGTAGCTCTCTTCCAGCCAATGTGTCCCTGACCCGCCGGAGCTTCCGCTTCTCTGCTGTTCCCCTCCGTGCCTCGCTCTCCCTCGCCATTTTATAGCTTCGGTGTTAGTCCACGTAAACCTTGTCGTCTTCTTCTCTTCTCGACCAATCATCTCTCTCCACCTCACAGAATGCTTCTCTACCAATCATCTCTCTCCGCATCATCGAATGCTTCTCCTTTCTCTTCTTTATTCTTTCGTTGATCCACGTCGTCTTCTTCATACCTCTTTCCTTTAAAATTTAATTTAGGCTCCTTAATATATGTGACAATGGCCCCCTCTCTCAAGAGTTTTTCCATGAGAAACTGCTCACGTCATCCTCATCTCCAATCCATCCAGCCAACCGACTATCTTCTGTGGCGATTCTGGACCCAGCACACAACACACCGCATATGTCCAGCACACTCTGAACGCACACCACTAACACAGCACACCAAATTGCGTTTTTAGAACACTAACACACCACTGCCGCTGTCCGTAGAGAGTCCTTAATAAGCATCTTCGTGTCCATAACCCACTCTCTTGTATGATCACATAACGCCAACAACAGCAGCAACAACAAGATAAAGCCCAGAGATACATTAACACAGCAACAACAACAAGATACATCCCAGAGATACCTAGAGCTGTTCAGTTGGCTCTGCTCATGAAGTCCGCTCCTACGTTATCTCTGCCTTTAATAGATTTCATCTGAAATGAGTATTCTTGCAAGGCCAAACTCCATCTCATGACTTTACTATTGTTAATTTTGGCCTTGGTTAAGTATTCAAGCGGCTGATGATCTGTTTGAATGCAGAAATGTCTCCCATAAAGATAAATGTGGAATTTCTTTACCGCCCACACCACCACCAAACAATCCTTTTCAACAGTGGAGTAGTTGCGTTCACTAGCCGTAATCTCTGGCTTGCAAAAAATACCGGATGTAGCACACGATTCTCTTCTTGCAAGAGTACAGCTTGTTACGTTTCGCCTACGACACGCGGTATAGCCGGCGCGGATGCAACGGACGCCGGGGCTTCGTTCAAAGTGGCCGTCATTTTGGCCCGTTCAGCGCTGCCGCAACGCCTCCCGCCAAGCGCGTCCAGGAAGGTTTCAATGCCACGTGTCTTCGTGTGTGCGTGTGTGTGTGCATGTTGGTGCCCACGCTTGTCAAAGCGCGGCAGCCGGGGAAAGGAGCTCTCCAACTGGGAGGCGAGGAGGTCTGACCGGCGCCGGCCCGGCGGACGCGTCACGTCACGTCTCAACGTGTCCGTGCGTCGCCGTCTCGTGCGCCTCTTCCCGAGCCGTTCCTTCTTGCCCTCGACTCCGAGGGTATAAAGGCAGCTGCCCCGGACGCCAAAAGGAGGCTTCGATTTGTTCCGTCGAGTAACGTGGTCGCCCGTTTCTCCACTTCGGTCGACCTGACCGGCTGCTCTTTTGCGATGCTAGAATAACCAAGTTGTTCTGTTGGCAGTCGACTCATCCTTTGTCAGGACCTTCGGATGTTTCCAGCTGTGCCCCAGGCCGCCAGGCCAACGCTACCCTTTTGGCTTGCGACCCATTTGCAACAACTGGTTGCCAGCGGTGAGATCGCGACAACGGAGGCCAGCAGCGAAGATATGCGGTCAACTGTATGCTGAGCAGCACAACGACCATCCGGGAGCAGTGCAACGAGCCCTGTGTGATGACTAGTTGCCTGCAGCGGAACGACTGCGCTGAATTCTTGGCTGCGAGGTTTGGTGAGTGCGGGACTTTCTTCTTCTTAGTTTTGCCAGGCTTTTGTTAGCGTCAGAAACAGAGCTGGTAATTGAGGTGGTCGTTGCTGCCGGGTTAGTTTGCGGCAAGACATTAGTAGGCAGTAGAGAAAGCAGCATTCGGAGCAGCCATGGATTTGAAGTCGTTGCTTGCAAGAGAGTTGGGCCTGGATGTCTCAGACAAACTCAGAAAACCAGAACTGCTAGAGCTATTCTTGAGTTGGAGGCTGAGGATGACGAGCTGTCGGAATGCCTTGAGACCATTGAGGAGAGGGCAAAAAGACAGGAGCGCGAACGTAAAGAGCAAAAAGAGAAAGACGAGCGCGAATGTAAAGAGCAAAAAGAGAAAGACGAGCGCGAACGTAAAGAGCAAAAAGAGAAAGACGAGCGCGAACGTAAAGAACAAAAAGATAAAGAGATAGAAGAGCGCGACCGTCAACACTCTTTGGAAATGAAGCGTCTCGAGGTAGAGATGGAACGCGCTCGTAATGGAAGTCAGGCACACGGTGCAGGAGAACGAGTATCGTTCAAAATGACTGACCTGATGCGGCCGTTTAAGATTGGAGAGGACATTGGTTTGTTCCTGGTTAACTTTGAGCGAACTTGCGAGAAGCAGGGGTTCTCTCGGGAAACGTGGCCACAGCGCTTGCTCACTTTGTTACCCGGCGAGGCGGCCGACGTAGTCGCTCGCTTGAAGAGAGAGGAGGCAGAGGATTTCTACCAAGTGAAATCGAGTCTGCTAAAAAAGTACAGGCTCTCAGCGGAGGCGTTCCGTCGGAAGTTTCGGAAAATGAAAAAGGCAGAAGTGAGTCATATACAGAGTTTGCCTACAGGCTTATGTCAAACATGCAGTAGTGGCTCAAAGAAGAGAAAGCGTTTGGTGACCACGAGAAAATTCTGCAGTGTTTCGGGCTGGAACAGTTTTATAGTCGGTTACCTGAGAACGTGCGGTACTGGGCCTTGGATAGGCCAGACGTTAGTACAGTGGCTAAAGCCGCCGAGCTAGCCGAGGAGTTTGTGACGCGTCGGGCTCGCGGAGCTAAGGACGGTCAAAAGGGTGAATTTCGCTCCAAGTCTGAGAGGCCGATGTTCACACCCATGAGAGCAAGGGGGGACACACGTAGTGCGGATGCGAGTGAAAGCAGTCCGACCGAACGTAAGGAGACGGCGGCAGCCGAAGCCGAACGCAGAAAGCGGTTCGAGACGAGGCAAGCGCGCGTGTGTTATACGTGCCAGGAGCCGGGTCACTTTTCGGCGCAGTGTCCAGAAACAAAAACAAAAGTCGTGGTTTTGTCATTATGCAGCACTGACGAGAACATGAAGCTTCTCGAGCCTTACATGCGAGACTTCCTCGTGAACGGGAAAGAGTGCCGAGTGCTTCGTGATTCCGCGGCTACAATGGATGTAGTTCACCCCTCTTACGTAGAACCCGATATGTTCACGGGCGAGTGCGCATGGATCAAGCAAGCCATGGAAGCTCATAGCGTGTGTCTGCCCGCAGCAAAATTGCTTATTGAAGGACCTTTCGGAGCACTTGAGACGGAGGCTGCAGTGTCATCTATGCTGCCCCCCCCCCCAGTACCCGTACCTATTTTCGAACAGGTCCGATCACCTCCTGCGCGAGAAGGGGCTTTTGTTTGGTGAGGCTAGCGTTCAGGCCTTAACCAGATCGAGAGTTCGGGAGCTCGCTGCAAAGGTGGTAGTTGCGGGGCCGACGTTGTCGAACAATGAGAAAGGGTCGGAGGCGCAGCAAGCTGATATTCAGAGCACGTCCGAACTGAATAAAATTGAGCCTGTAGCGTTGAAGGCACCAGGTACAGGAGAGGAAATGCCCGACACGGGAAAGTTAGAAGAGCTATCTGCAGATTTGCTCATCGCGCCTACGTCAGCTGGACTTAATAGGTTGCTGAAAGTCAGCCGGTCGGCTTTGATAGCCGAGCAAAAAAAGGATGGCAGCCTAGAAAACATACGCTGCAATGTCAAGGAAGGTATCGCCAAGAAAAATGCTCGTTTTGTGGAAAGAGGTGGGGTCCTGTACCGGAAGTATCTAGACCGCAGGGGAGTGGAGTTCGATCAGCTGATCGTGCCTCAGTGCTACCGTCAGGATCTGTTGCGCTTGTCGCATGGCGGTTCGTGGTCCGGACACCTAGGAGTTAAGAAGACTAAGGACCGTCTCTTGCAAGAGTACTATTGGCCAGGGTGTTTTCATGACGCAGAACACTTTGTGAGGACGTGTGACACCTGTCAGCGGGTTGGCAAACCAGAGGACAAATCGAGGGCGCCGTTGAAGTTGGTACCTATCATTACGGAGCCTTTTAGACGGCTCGTTATGGATACAGTGGGACCTCTGCCGGTAACAGCCACGGGGTACAGACACATTTTGACTGTGATCTGCCCAGCGACAAAGTTCCCTGAAGCAGTGCCGCTTAAAGAACTCAGCTCAGTTCAGATAGTGAATGCACTACTGTCCATATTTGCGCGAGTTGGTTTTCCTGCGGAAACCCAGTCAGATCAGGACACAGTGTTTACTAGCGCTTTGACAACAGCCTTTCTCGAAAGGTGTGGGGTAAAGCTGTTAGCAGCTCAGTGTACCACCCACAGTCGAATTCCGTTGAGAAGCTCCACTCCGTCATGAAGCGCGTGTTGAGAGCATTGTGTTTTGAACAACTAAGTGATTGGGAGCTGTGTCTGCCTGGGGTAATGTTTGCATTAAGGACCGCGCCGCATGCGGCTACGGGGTTTTCGCCAGCTGAGCTGGTGTACATTCGCTCACTGCGGTCTCCGCTTCGCATGCTTCGAGACTCGTGGGAAGGCAGAGGCGACGACCCAGTCGTGGTCGAGTACGTGCTTAGGCTCCTCGAACGCCTAAAAAGGGCACAGGAGTTGTCAGGTGAAGCAATGGCAAAGGCCCAGCAGAGGGTCAAGGTTTATTATGATCGGACAGCCAGGGCCCGTCATTTTGAGGTGGGCGATGAGGTAATGAGTTTATGAGTTTATGGGGATTTAACGTCCCATAGCGACTCAGGCTATGAGGGACGCCGTAGTGAAGGGCTCCGGAAATTTCGACCGCCTGGGGGTCTTTTACGTGCACTGACATCGCACAGCACACGGGCCTCTAGAATTTCGCCTCCATCGAAATTCGACCGCCGCGGCCGGGATCGAACCCGCGTTTTTCGGGCCGGCAGCCGAGCGCCATAACCACTCAGCCACCGCGGCGGCTATGAGGTAATGATATTGCGCACATCGCTAAAAAACAAACTCGACGTGCAGTGGGAGGGCCCAGCACGGATTGTTCAAAAACTGTCGGACGTTAACTACGTAGTAAGTCTGCCAGGAAAACGGAAGGCACAGCAAGTTTACCGCTGTAATCTGCTCAAAATCTATAGACAACGGGAAGCAGTGGTGTGTATGATGGTAAACGTTCCTCCCGAAGAGCTTCCTGTCTAGCTTCCGGGACTAGGCCCAGTGACGAACAGGGAAGACACCGATCAGGTCATTAGTGACTTAATCAGTAAAGCACCGCTGTCGCCTGAGCAGAAAACCGAACTACACCAACTCTTTCAAGAGTTTCAAGGTCAGTTCTCTGAGAGGCCTGGTAGGACTTCTGTCCTTACTCATGAAAGAGAACTTACCTCCCCAGAGCCACTACGATCCAAGGCGTACCGGGTGTCACCCCGCCAGCGCGATATTATGGAGGCTGAGGTAAAGAAAATGCTACAGCTCGGTGTTATTGAGGCGGGTGAGAGTGATTATACCTCCCCTTTGATTTTAGTTGAGGTACCGGGCAAGGAACCTCGTCGTTGCGTCGACTTCCGCAGGCTTAATTCCATCACTAAGGATCAAATTTATCCGATCCCTAACATCGAGGAGCGCCTTGAGAAAGTTAGTAGTGCTCAGTTTATTTCCACCCTAGATCTTGTCAGGTGTTATTGGCAGGTTCCACTTACAGAAGAGGCTAGTAGGTATGCGGCGTTCATTTCACCAATGGGAACATTCCGTCCTAAAGTTTTGAGTTTTGGTTTGAAGAACGCGCCATACTGCTTTTCAAGCCTCATGGACAAAGTGTTGCGGGGACAGGAAGAATTCGCTTTACCGTATTTAGACGACGTAGCGATATTCTCCGCATCCTGGTCTGAGCATATGGCACACTTGCGGGCAGTGCTAACCCGCCTGCGCGAAGTGGGCTTGACAGTCAAGGCTCCCAAGTGCCAATTAGCACAGGCCGAGGTTGTCTACCTCGGTCACGTGATTGGACAGGGTCGTCGCCGCCCCTCTGAAATAAAGGTGGCCGCTGTGCGAGACTTCCCGCAACCGCGCACGAAGACCGATATTCGGTCGTTCTTAAGTGTCGCCGGCTACTATCAGAGGTACATCCCCAGGTACTCCGATATCGTGGCTCCCCTGACGGATGCTCTAAAAAAAACAGAGCCCCAAACAGTCGTCTGGGGCGAGACAAAGGAAAGAGCTTTTAGCGCTCTGAATAGCGCCCTAACAAGCCAGCCTGTGCTACGATCGCCAGACTACACAAAAGGGTTCGTTGTTCAGTGCGATGCTAGTGAGCGAGGCATGGGTGTTTGTACTGTGCCATGGGGAAATGGAGAAGTGGAACACCACGTCCTCTATGCTAGTCGTAAGCTGACCTGTCGTGAGCAGGCGTACAGCGCCACCGAGAAAGAGTGTGCGTGTCTCGTGTGGGCCGTTCAGAAATTGTCATGCTACCCAGCCGGTTGGAGGTTTATCATTGAGACGGCACACTGCCCTCTCCAATGGCTGCAGACCATCTCTCCCAAAAATGGCCGCCTCCTGCGCTGGAGCCTCGCTTTGCAACAATATTCCTTTGAGGTGCGTTACAAAAAGGGGAGTCTCAACGGTAACGCCGATGGCTTAAGTCGAGGCCCCTAACGTGGGAATCCGCCTCAAAGTTGTTTGTTACTGATGTTTTCTTTCTGAGGCAGGATTTTTAACATATTGCTTTTGTTTAGTGTTTCAAAGTGATGACGTGCTTTCTAGTGCAATTTTCCCATTTGTGGACGCGTTCTGAGTGCTGCTTGACTACTGTAAGGAACTAGGCAGTAGTATAAAAGGGGAAAGAGCCTGGCAGAGCTTAGTGAGGGTTGTGTCGTGCTTGCTGACTGAGGGGTTGCGTTTCGGCGTAGTTCTAACGCTTGCTGGGAACGAGAACAAAAATGGCAACTCTCCCGAAGTCACTTTGCAGTGTCCTGTGTGAACCTGAACCTGAGAACGAGGTCTTCTCTGTGCGCTGCGTTCAAGCAACGCCGAGGGACGACTGATTTCGATTACGAGCAACATCGAGCGACATCCCTCCGGACAGCGGAGGCAGTCCCCTGACCATCGGGATCTCCTTCTCCCGGCGGGGCGGTCTCTTACGTTTCGCCTACGACGCGCGGAATAGCCGGCGCGGATGCAACGGACGCCGGGGCTTCGTTCAAAGTGGCGGTCATTTTGGCCCGTTCAGCGCTGCCGCACCGCCTCCCGCCAAGCGCGTCCAGGCAGGTTTCAATGCCACGTGTCTTCGTGTGTGCGTGTGTGTGTGTGAATGTTGGTGCCCACGCTTGTCAAAGCGCGGCAGCCGGGGAGAGGAGCTCCCCAACTGGAAGGCGAGGAGGTCTGACCGGCGCCGGCCCGGCGGAGGCGTCACGTCACGTCTCAACGTGTCCGTGCGTCGCCGTCTCGTGCGCCTCTTCCCGAGCCGTTCCTTCTTGCCCTCGACTCCGAGGGTATAAAGGCAGCTGCCCCGGACGCCAAAAGGAGGCTTCGATTTGTTCCGTCGAGTAACGTGGTCGCCCGTTTCTCCACTTCGGTCGACCTGACCGGCTGCTCTTTTGCGATGCTAGAATAAACAAGTTGTTCTGTTGGCAGTCGACTCATCCTTTGCCAGGATCTTCGGATGTTTCCAGCTGTGCCCCAGGCCGCCAGGCCAACGCTACCCTTGGGGCTTGCGACCCATTTGCAACAAGCTCCTAAAGCTTGGTCTGATGCATCACTGCGAAGCACAAAACTATTTACCCAGATTCGGAGCAAGCAGAACGGGCGGTTTTGCCATATGCCCTTTTAACATCACGAATGCATTTTCATGTTCAGCAGTCCAAGTCAGCTTATTGCTTGCCCCCTTCTTAGTGAGTTCGACAAGCGGGTCGGCTATGGCTGTAATCGGGAATAAAGTCCCTGTAGTATCCCGTTAGACCCACGAACGACTGTACCACCTTCTTGGTCGTCGGTGTCTGGGCCTGCTGTACTTTGTCCAATATGTCGTCTTTCGTTGCGATGCGACCCATCCCCAGCTTGTGTCCGAGTAAAGAAATGGCTTCAAAGCCCACCTCACAATTTGCCGGTTTTATGGTCAACCTGGCTTGCTGAATTCTATCAAATAGTTTTTCCACCGTACTTACATGCTCTTCCCAAGTATCTGTTGCCACCAGGATGTCATCAATATAGTGTTCTACATTTTGGAGCTCATGCAAAACCTTCCCCATCAGCTTCGTGAATATTGCAGATGCTGTCTTCAAACCAAAAGGCATGAAGTTAACCTGGAATAAACCCGCCGAGCACGAAAAGGCAGTTTTCTCTTTAGACGAATCTTCCATTGGTATTTGACAATACCCTTTAGCTAAGTCGAATTTAGAAAAACCTTTTGTGAGCCACCTTAGCGAACACCACGTCCGCGATTGGTATGGGTTCTGTATCGGGTACTATGATGTCATTTAGCCGACGAGAATCTACACATAGTCGGTTACTACCATCGGGTTTTTTGACAACCACGAGAGACTGCATTGTATGCTGACCACGACCTCTCAATCACACCAAGCTCCAACATACCCCGCACCTCCTTTTCTATTGATTCTTGAACTGATAAAGAGAGTGTGTATTGCTTCCCGCTGTTTGGTCTATATGTAGAGAGATCTAGTCTGCAACATATTACATTCGTTTTGCCCGGCACATCCGAAAACACATCCCCTTTGCTTTGGAGTAGAGCCTTTATCTGTGAACTTCGGTCTTCATTCAAATTGGGGTTTATTAGCACCTTATCCCATCCTACAGTTTTCTTCCTACTGCACGTTGGCATCTCGACAACATCATCTGTCTCCTCGGCTACTACAGAGCATGCTACCTTGGGGGTGCACCGTACGGGAACTTTTTCTTCTTTGCATGGAAAACCTTGGTGTTATTTATCAGTAACTCTTAATCCATGTCATTTTTCTTCTGCGTCACAAGGTAAGGGCCCTTCCACTGCATCAGTAACTTATGGTCCGTGGGTAGCAGATAGAGAACCTTGTCACCTGGATTTAGATTCCTGTGAGAGGCTTTCTTGTCATAGTAGCCCTTATAGCGTTGGCGCGCCCGTTCCAGGCCTTGATGTGCAAGCCTGCATGTTTCTTCCAGCTTGTCCCGCCACTCAAGAACGTATGTGTATGTTGTCCTGAGATCTGATGCAATCTCCTTATTTGCCCACAGCTCCTTGAGAATTGGAAGTGGACCTCTAACGGTTCTCTCATACAACATCTCGAAGGACGAGAAACCAAGAATCGTTTGTGGTACTTCGGTGTAAGTGAACAAAAGAGCTGGGAGATATCTATCCCAATCAGTAGGTCTCTCCTGACACAATTTCTTGATCATATTTTTGAGGGTGCCGTTGAACCACTCTTCAAGCCCATTACACAAGGGATGGTAAGGCGTCGTCAGTAACTGACTTACTGACAAAAGGCGGTTAACATCCTTCATTAGCTCCGGTGCGAAGTTCGAGCCCCGGTCACTCAAAATTTCCCTCGGGAACCCGTAACGCGAAGATTTTCACAAGACCCTCCGCCACTTGGATACTGTCAATAGTTCTCAGTGGAATAGCGTCAGGATAACGAGTGGCCACGTCAACCAGAGTGAGCCCATCTCTATTGCCTTTGGCTGATACTGGAGAAATTGGCCCCACAATGTCAATCGCAACTCGCTGAAACGGTAGGTCAATGGCTGGCATGTTGCCCTGAGGTACGGGACCAACTCTTGCCTTCGGAGCTGTCCGCTGGCACACGTCACATGAGCGAACAAAGCGCTTAACGTCACTCTGAACACCCGGGCAAAATAACTCCTCGGTGATCCTAGACACCGTTTTTTGAACACCCTAGTGTCCGGCCATAATGGTGTCATGTCTTGAGTGTAGCACGGTCTCTCGCATATCTCTCAGTAAAACCAGCTGTTGGACCCGCCTTCCCGAACTAAATATCCATTCCCTGTGCAGAAGACCATTTACCAATTGATATTCGAAAAACGTACGACTCTTCTTTCTTTCCACTTTTTCTCCCATTCTTTCGAAGCAGGTCTTCAGGCTCGGGTCTTATTTTTGCCTAATAGCAATTTCGCGCGGTGTTACGCACAGGCGCATCGTAACAGGATTAGAGAGTGGACGCTGCGTTGCTCGGGCTGTCGCTTGAGCTCTTGTCTCCACTGCCGACGAGAAACTACCTGTACCCGTCTCAGCTGTCACGGGCCTTTCCTCCTTTGGGTGGTTTTCAACGTCGAGCATCCTCCACTCGGGATCGGTGTCTTCGACACTTCTTACACCCGTAATGTTCCCCAAGATGAGATCGTAGATGGGTTGGTCTGCGGATTTTTCCACTACCTGCCCCGTATAATATGGTGTGGACACTAGAATCCTGACTTCAAGAATGTACCTCACTGTGCTATCTACAAGAGTGACGGCCGACGCTTCCCCTGTAGGATCCTCGTCTTTCACCAGGCTTCTACGAACCAAGACTGTGTTGGCTCCGCTGTCTCTAAGCACCAATATAGGACGGTCCCCTATTTTCTCAACCACCACTGGCATTGCTCTTTTCGACTTGGGTGTTCCACTCACTGCCTCATTTTCCAGCGGCGTTTGCTCTCCTTTCAGCTGTGGAACTTCGGATGGCGTGACAAGCTCTACACTAGAGTCGACAACGCATGCAGCTTAGTACTGCGTTCTGTATCGGCACTCATCCAGAGTATGACCCCTCCTCTTACAACCTTGACACAAAACGTTTGTTTTTTGGGCAGCACTACTAGTCCACAGTCAGCTGCACGGTGTCCCACCTTGCCGCAGAGAAAACACCTTACTGGGAATTTAGATGCACCGCCATAGGCTCGTGGTTTTGCCTCATCAGTCTCTAAGGTCTTTTGGGTTTCTTCCTTTGCCTTACTCAAATTTCTTAACCCTTGAGCCTCGAGGAACTGGTGTGCAGTGTCGGCGAACTCTTCCAACGAACACAACTTTCTTTCAGGAATAGCGCCAGCTTTGAGCTGCAACACGCTAAAACTCGCTGTGACCAGCTTGTCACGCACACCTTCAAAACACTTTTCTGTGTTTGACATATCAAGTCACCTATAAAAATAGTTGGATAGCCTGCAGGAAAACTGCTTAGCGGTTTCCGAATCCTCAGGTTTCGCGGTGCGAAATCTCTCACGAAAACCCTCTGCCGTAAGCCTGAATCTTTGGAGGAGTGCCTTTTTGACTTTCTCGTAGTCCATGGAATCAGCAGCAGGCATCCTTCTAAACACATTCAGCGCCTCTCCGACTAAACACATGCCCAATGCCGTGCACAATTCACTGCACTCCCAGCCTTGCCACAAAGCTATCCGCTTGAATCGTTGCAGTTATGGATCCAAATCATCTCTCTTGTGATCAAAAGGAGCCATCAGCTTTCTTGGACAAACTCTTGCCGGTTTAGAAGATTCTGTACCTGCTAAGGAACGCTGATCATTGTCCGTGATCTCCTCATATCCTCCTGCGACATGCGCCTGTTTCCACAAAATAAACTCCTTCTCCCGTTCTATCCTTCTGTTCTCTTGTTCTTCTGCCTCTCGTGCTCTTTTCTCTTCTCCCTCTTCCGCCTCGCGAGCTCTTCTCTGCCTCGCGAGCTATTCTCTCTGCCTAGCGAGCTCTTTTCTCTTCTCGCTCTTCTGCCTCGCGAGCTCTTTTCGCCTCACGCTCTTCTGCTTCGCGAGCTCTTTTCGCCTGGCGCTCTTCTGCTTCGCGAGCTCTTTTCGCCTCGCGCTATTCTGCCTCACGAGCGTCTGCGCGTGCTTCCGCCCTTTCCTGTCTCTGCCTCTTTACCTCCTCGTCATAGAGACGCATCGCCTCTTCCTTGTTTAACCTTAGCTTGAACGCCAGTTCTTACGTTTTTACTAATTCCATACTTTCTGCCGTCGAGAGATCGGAAAGATCCAAGACAAAGCAAAAAGAAAAAAAGGAAATGCATCCTGGCAGGCTCGCCACTTATCTTTGTCACGGATCTTTCCGGAGAAGACTCGGACCGAAAGAATGGACTAGGCGACAGTGTACTCACACAAACGCACATTTAATACACCCCACGTGATACACACACTAGAACACAAAACTAACAAAATTAACACAAAACACAAACACTGTTAATACACACGACCCAGGCACACTGCTACCACCGTCTACTACTAGCGTTCTACTATTAGCGGTCGGCGTTCGTGCTTACGGTTGTTTCTGTGTGGCCGACGTTGTATGGACCCAGTAGGCGGCGTCGCTGGCGGCGTTCGACGCGCTTGGGCTGGCGTCGCTGGCGGCATCGCTGGGTGCGTAGTACAAGCTCCCCGTCCAGGCGCCCGTGTAGGTGATGCCGGTGTGTTTGCCGTTGGGGGCACCACCCGGATGGGTGGCAGCAGCGCTGGAGACACCCCTGGCCGTAGCAGGTGGTAGCGTCCTCCGTTGACTTCCCGGAACGGGCTCAGGCACAGCACGAAGTCCATGATGCGATGCCGTAGACCGCGAGCTCACCGGTGCAGTAGCCGGCGTCGCTCTCTTGCAGCCTATGTGTCCCTGACCCGCCGGGGCCTCCGCTTCTCTGCTGTTCCCCCCGTGCCTCGCTCTCCCTCGCCGTTTTATAGCCTCGGTGTTAGTCCACGTAAACCTTGTCGTCGTCTTCTCTTTTCCACCAATCATCTCTCTCCTCCTCACCGAATGCTTCTCCACCAATCATCTATCTCCACCTCACCGAATGCTCCTTCTTCCTCTTCTTTATTCTTCGGTTAATCCACGTCGTCTTCTTCACAGCTCTTTCCTTTAAAATTTAATTTAGGCTCCTTAATATATGTGACAATCATTCAGGAGAAGGTGGGTAAGTCCTGTCACCCGCCAATTTAATCACCTCTGGTCACTTTTCCGCTGGCCTATGCCGAGGCTGTGGTCCGGCCAAGCCTTCAGCCCGTCGTTCCTGCCTATGCGCCACTCGGTACAGTTTTTCCTCGGCCGCAGCTCGCACCAACAATGCCACCAGCTCACCTTTTTCTGTCTCGCAAGGAACCGCAAGCTGCGAATTCCTGACCCAGGCAAGAAACTGTCGGACTTGCTATGCCTGCAATTTCGCTGACCATATGGATTAATGAAGCCGCACAAGGGGATGCCGTGCTCTCGATTCCGGACGTGCGTCGGAGTGCGACGTTAATTTGCCCGCCCACCTGTCTCTTCTGCTGCGCTTCAGAATCCCACCTCGTCTCGTTTCCATTTCTAAACCCACCGGTCGCCGCCTCCTCTACGCCGTTCTCGCTCTCTTATCCTCCGCTGGTCGCCACCCCTCCAAGTCGAAAATTAGACGCCGCAGTAGTAGACGAAAGAACTGCGCCGTCAGCGGTCGTCTCGGGCACTTTACTCTTGTGATCATTATTGAAGTGCTCTTTAAAAGTGGTGCTGTTGATACACTTGTTGACGGCAGTCTTGCAGTGTGTGTCTTAGTAGCAGCTTGTGCCGCCAACTGACCAAAATGACGACATTGCTTTCTCACATTTTGCTTCGAAGGGCCAGAGCTCGACAAACTTTACATTTAGCAGCGTCTACCGCCTGTCTCAGCATACAAGGCCTCTTGAACACCACTGAGTTTCTCGTTCTCACCCGCTCTTTTCCCGACGTCATACTCGGGTGAGAATGTCTGCCCACGCAACATGTCATCATCGACTGTGCACGTGCTCACAATGACTTCTCGCCACTGTGTGGTGATCTCGTGGACAAATCTTCCGTTCCCGCTTCGCAGAATCTAGCCACCGACGAAACCGACTTGCCGACTCTCTCCTGTTTCAGCACCTCAGACTTGTGCCACTGTGTGGCGATCTCTTGGACAACTCTTCCGTTCCCGCCTCGCAGAATCTAGCCACCGACGAAACAGACTTGCCGACTCTGCTGTTTCAGCACCTCAGACTTGTGCCTCCCTCTCTGACGCGGCTATTCTTTTAGACACTCTCCTTTGTGCTCATCGCAATTATTTACTGCTCCCGAATGCCGTACTCAATATTTCTGGTAGTTTTAGCTCTCTGGACGTGGCAACCTCTTTGCCTTTCTTTACCACTTCGGGGCGAATCGCTTGGCCCTTTTGATCCCGTCGACGGTACTGCTTTCATTGATGACCTTGTTCGTGCTTGACATACACCTTTACTGTCCTCATCGATGTCGCTGATCCGACCAACCTGACGATTTTTACTGTTCCGTCGGTGCCGCTCTAAAACCTCTCCAGGTCAGCCTGCTTGTTGCCTAGCTTGAGCGTTCCCTAATCCCTGTGAGGACCACATGTAAGAAAGTGAAAAATATCACGCCAGAGTTCATTTACTGGTGCAGAACGTACCGCTATTCGTGTCGCCATTTACTATATCAGTATAGAAACACCCCAGCAATGATATATTTTCACAGATTCAAAAGCAGCCCTCTAAGCCTTGCAATCTGCTCGTCGTCATAGGTCTCATGAATAACGTGTCGCGGATATCCGAGAGCTACACCATACCACCATCAATAAAGGGCACGATATTGTCTACCAATGGCTGTCTTGCCACAGCGGCGTCGCAGGCAACCACCACGCGGACGATGCCGTGCAAACTGCTGACCACGACGGCGATTTTGTGTCCATGCCCATCTAGAGACTCGACGCAGCGGGTACGTTTCGAACACTGGCGCGGGAGATCACGCTTGCTTTGAAAAATTCCGGCCAGTTTTCAAACCCGCGCCTATTCTTCCTTAATCCTGACTTGAAGCTAAGGCTTTCAACCGACCTACCACGACATGAGGCAACTTTACTGTGTCGTCTGTGGCTTGATGTCGATTCACAAACCATTACCCTACTCTGATCGGCATGGCTAATAACCCTGCATGTGACATCTGTGGCCGCGTGGAGACCATATATCTCACATTCATTCATAATGCCAAGCATACATTTCTGAAAGACATTCCCTACGCCGTGCGCTGGAACACATCGATTAACGCTAGGTAACGGTGTTCATGACTGTTGTACACTGGCCACGGCGATCGTGGGCGGTGAGGGCCTTCCAGGCCCTCCTGCTGTTCTTAACAGTGTCTCGGCTGCACGACAGGCTGTAAATTTGCCGAAGGATTTTCGCCTTGTCCTTTTGTTATCACACCCTTTTCTCCCCCACCTTTATATCCCCTCATCCCTTTCCCCCAGTGCGGGATAGCAAACAGGTTTTATCTACTGGTTTTTGTTGTTGCTGTTGTCCTCTGTTGTATGGGCACATACCTACATCTACTGGTTAACCTCCCTACCTTTCCTCCTCTTGCGCCTCCGTTCAACTTCCACAAAGCCGTATTGGATTGTACAAAATTAGTTTATCGTCACACTGACACTGGATCCAATGGTCGTTTGCGCCAGCGCCTTTACCCGGTCTCCGCCGGACAATTACACATCATTGATGAGCAGATGAGAGTCATGCTGTGCGTCGAAGTTATACAAACGTTCTCTCAGCCCGTGGCTTCCCCGGTCATGTTCGAAAAGAAAAAAGACGGCTCTATTTCATTTTGTGCTTAGTATCACCCACTGAAAAAAAATTACACGAAAGGATATCTTCCATATGCCTTGTATTGAAGACGCCCTTGATTGCTTCCAGAGAGCGTACTAATTTTCTCCATAGCATCTGCGCGCTGGGGATTGGCAGGCGCCGCTGGCTGCAACCGAGCCCCAGAACACATCTTTTAACACGCAAGATGGGCTATAATAATTTAATGTTATGCCCTCCGGTCTGTGCAATGCTCCTCTCATCTTTCTGCATGTGATGGACAACATTATCCGAGAGTAGAAATGGAAGACATGCTTCTGCTATCCGTATGATGCTTTCATCTTCTCGAAACACCTTCCATTTCATATTCGCCTCGAGAGTGTACTTCTATGTCTCCGCGACGCTGGCCTGCAGCTCAATTTAAAGAAATATAGATTTAACTTCTACCACTAACCATCCTAGGCCAAAGTGTGTTCACAGACGGTGTAATCTTGCACCCCAACAACATCCGTGAAGTTACAGTTTGTACAAAGCCCATGTTTCTGAAAACAATCCAATACATTATCCTTATTTTAGCCCACTTTCGTCGTTTACACAGGAATTCAGTTGGAATAATTGACTCACGGACGCAACTTATCTCCAGCAGCCACGACTTGTCGGCCGGGTATCCTGTGAGCGACGAAGCCTTTACAACGCTTCGTCATCTTTTTACGTCCTCTTCGATTTCGCGTCATATAGGCCCTTCCGCACATGTAGAGTTCCACACGGACACCAGCACCACTGGTCCGATTGTGGTTCTCGCTCAGCGCGAATCTGGTTTAAATGCATAATGCATATCGTTTTACTTACACCAAGCACGAATTCACAAATGTAGACTAATTATTTGGGCACGTAAAAAGAGTGACAGTTATTTAAGCCATCACGAAGTTTAGGTCTTACGTAAATCATACATCACCACATCATCATGACCTTTGAAAGCCGTCTTCTCTGAAAGACATCCGGCCGCACGCTGCATTTACTCTCCGTTTACAAGATTATGACTACGGCGATTAATCACGCCGGTCGTAAGCACTGAGATGCGGTCAAGCTCTCCCGCTCTTTCTGCATTCTGGTCCTGAATCTCTCTCTCCTCTTCACACCATTAATATGGCTTCTAAGCAGCGCAGCGACTCCTGGGTGAATTAAATTCTGCATTTTTCAGCAAACCGCTCATTGTTTTTCTCTTCAAGACCTTGCCGCCGTCGAACCCATCACTTTGTTAAAGGTGACCACCTTCTTTAGAGACGCAGCTACGTATGCGATAGACGCAAATGGCTGGTAGAAATTCCACATCTCCTATGCGTTATTGGCGCTAGCTGTCACGGCGACCCGGAGTGAACCCATGCCTTACTGCCGAAAACTTTGGAACGCTTGAGTCTGCGGTACTACTGGCAGTACATGTACCGCTTTGTCGGTCACCACATCCGCTGCTGTCCCGTATGTGAGCGTAGCGACCGCACAGCATCACACTATCCTGTTGCTCTGCAGCCTTTACGTTGTCCAGCCCGGCCATTTGCCGTGTTTGATTCGACTTCACTGGCGTTTTCTCAGCACTCCAGCCGGGATTGCTGGATAGATGTCGCCATCGATCATCCCCCGCACTATGCGGAAACTGCACCGTTAACAGGTATAACAGCATACGACGTCGCCGGTTTTATATCTCACAATATCATCCTACTTCAGGGTGAGACTAAGAAATTGCTCAGCGATGGCGGTCTCGTCTTCATGTCCGTTGTCGCAGAAGCCCTTCTTCAGGTGTGTCATATCGTTCACCGCACAACGTCGTCTTACCATCTGCAGACGAACGGCAAGAATGAGCGCTTCAAACCGGACCATCGGCGACATGAATGCCAACTATGTTCCCATCACTTACATTGAGAGCGTGTTATACCATGTCAACACTTGCAACTCTGTCACACTAGCAACTACTAGCTTCTTGCAGTATTTAATTCTGTAAGGCCGTGAGCGGTAATCCGAAACGGACACCATAAATCCTTAAAGACCCGATGCTTCCTAATTTAATAGTCTTCCGAACCGCTACGTATGCTGGAGAATGCTGTCACATCGCAAAATCCTTCACCACTCACGCCAAGAACCTTCAGAAAAGCACCCGCGCCGCTTCTGCCTGTCTCCGCCTTCTTTTAAACGTCAGTCCTTGGACTGAATTTGAGTGCTTTCCTTCAGCTCAGGCCAGTCTACAAATCTTTTGAGCACACATCAGGGCCTCTATTGCGTTCTATAGAAAACTCCCTCAGTCACTTCTCTCGTCGAGCCCTTCAATTTTTTCGAGTGAGCATTGTCGCAGCTGCCGTGAAATGGTCCAGACTTGGGTAGAGATTGATATGATGTAACTCATCTTTATCACCTCTGCAGCTTCAAATCACTCTTAAGAATACAATAAACTGATACACACGATAATGCGAGAAACAAATTCTCGAAATTTAGCCAGGTAGTTTCCGGACCCACACCTCATAGTCCCTATTCTGCAAGAGACCGAATCAACAATTGAGATGCATGATCCTAACTACGATCCACTTCTTTAAACTTCTTCCTCATTTTTCTACCAATAGTGAACTTGTAAACATCCCGAAGTCCGGGCCTCTTCTATCCTCACTTTAGCTCTTAATTTTACTGCTTTATGATAACAACTGCAGTCAAACCAAAAACGCTCCTATTTCAAAGTCGAATGATCTTATAGGTTGAGAAAGGTGTTGCGACCTTGTGAAGTTACTACAATCTACCCTGATGTGCCACTCTGATTTATCCCTGTAGATCACGAGATCTTGTCACGTTGTCCCCACCTGCCAGCCGGGGCAGGTTGGAACCTGGCCACAGGCCTGTTGATGGATGGATGGATGGATGGATGGATACGGCTGAACCCTTTACATCGGGCGGTGGCTCAAGCCACCTAGCCATGTCTTGTGAAATTTTACTCCTGTCTTGCTTTTAGCCACCAATCAGATAACCTTCGCTTGGTTACTTCTAACCTCTTAAAATCCACTTTCCCTTCACTATCTCTAAACCCCAATGCCTTGGGTAAGTCAGCCCCGCTGCCTTCCACTGTAGAGTGAAGCCCTTTACAGAAAAGTATCAAGTGTTCAGCCGTTTCCTCCTCCTCTCTGCATGCAATGCACAAAGTGTCTATCTCCTGGTACCTGACTCTATACTTCTTAGTCCGCAAAACTCCAGTCCTGGCCTCAAACAACAAAGAACTTCCCCTACAATTATCATAGATATTTTCTTTGACAATTTCCTGTTTAAAGGTGAGCAGTCTTGACAACGCGCCAGGTGGCAATTGCATAATAGTCTGTCCAGAGAGGTGTCATGATTATGTTGCGTCATTACTTTCTGCTCACTGTGGGCAATGGGAACCTGCCTACTTGGTTGTGAGCAACCGAAGGTGAGGGACAGAAAATTAAGGTATAAAATGACCGATTCTGCTTACATGAGCGCATCGGCAGTACCTAGACAACAGAAGAGTACTGGCGTAGGAGAAATCTCTAATGCTGTCGCAATGTTCTATGAAATGTTGGTAAAGTGCCTTCCATGTTAATTCCATTAAGTAAATAAGCCCAGCAAGAAGACACAGATATTATTTACCTGTGCCATTAAACAGCTCTCTTTAAAAGAAGGAGGTATACCCAAAATCGCACTACTTTATGAGATGCTCCGAAAATACTGTACTCTGGAGCACTCCACAAATCAAAGGCACAGTCACGCAGTCCCTGAGAGAAATCCATGCCGTTAACCGCCATTTTTCTAGGGCTACCTGTAGTATTCACTATCTCACTTTGACCGTACACTTACCAGACTGTTGCTTTTGGACACCTCGTAGTAGCCCCAGAGGTGATGTTGAAGAAAGACGCTTTCTCGGGGATTCCAATATAAACTGAACAATATGATAATGATATAACGGTATGACAAAAACTGCACGAGAGAAATGCACCCTAGGGTTACGACCGTTCTTTCATTTATTTCGATCGGAGCATCAGAAATAATCCAACTTGAACTTCTTAATTAAGCACAATATTACTGCGCAGATTCTCTTTCGTCCAGTCCATATCTGTGCATGTTCCGTTCTTGCATTCGCCATGGATCTTTATGCTGTCACTTGTTTCGGTCGCATTAACGCCGGGAACAAGCAAAAGCTGAAAGAAAAATGCAGCTCAGAAGGTATGAAAGAAACACGACGATTACAGTACCGCAAAGATTATATTAAAAAAAACTGTTCAGAGAAGGAGCAGAATATAGTAGCGGTATGAGGATACCAACTGAACTGCTGCGTACCTTTTGCAGCCAGTGTACTGCGTAATACTGCATTTCTCAAGCTAGTAGTTTATCACGCACGTCTCAACGCGTTCATGATGTAAATTGACGGCCCACGCAAACTCGTTTTCAGCTTACTTTTTCATGCTCTGGAAAATCATAAATGCAAAACATAACGAAATAAAAAATGCGATACAATAGAGAGCTTTTCAGCCTCGCAATAATAAAAAAACCTCCCGTGCAATGTCAGCGAAGAATTTCTCAGCAGTATATTTGTTATTTGTACAGGAAAAAAGTTTCTGACTGAACATATACAATGACCTAATTATATTGCTGGATTGAAGTGGGCGGGCGCGACACTTTTGTCTTGTCTTGAACATTTATTTGCAAAAAAAATTGTAACATTGAACGAATCAGTATTCAGACTATCACAGGTTTGTTTACTGAGACAATAGAACTGCAAAGGGACTTTCCAGAAGGATAGAAGCTTTGGGTTTGTGGTTTTAGTTCGCAGAAGAAAAACAGAAATTTTTATCAGCACCTCTGAAATATCAGGCAGAAACATGATGTTGGCAAGTAAGTTTTGCAATTTTCTTAAAATAGGCACTGAGACTGTGCATGGATGTCCACCTCTGTACGTACGTTAATCTTTCATGGGGATAAAAGAACAGGTAATCACTGCACAGTACGCCACTCAATTAGGAAAAATTTCTCAATTAAATTTGTATCACCGCATTAAGCGGGTGTGATTATATCTGAAAGTAACAGGTAGTCCTATTCTTGCATGATTGTTTTGTAGAATTGTCTTAGCAGGCGTCTGCTTCCAGATATTCGCATAAAAATATTCAGCACGATTCACGTAATTGCGCATATAACGCGGTGAGAATTGACACAAAATTCCTTCTGGCATAACCTGCCGTTTCGTGTGCCAACGGCGTAGGGCGACCGGTGAAGTTGACAACAGCTTGCCTTTAAGTTTTAGCTATCAAAATGAAAAAAAAGCCTCCTACGCAATAGCTGCATCCCACTAGAGGGGAGTTTCGCGCCGACTACCATCTCCTTACATGCGTAATTACGCAAAAGCAGCGGAATTTTTTTGGGGCGAATATCGCAAAAAACACGTTGCCTTGAGGAATTTTACCGAATGCGACTGTCCCTATGTTTTCGATATAGAAATGCACTCAAGCAGCAATGGCAAAAATGATCAATAACATATATTTTAGCTATCAGGTTCCCGGTGAATACAAATATCTCACTCTTTATCACCCCGCGAACACAACGTTTGCGGAGAGGTGCTTTTTACGCACCATACTTGCACAATTTAAAAATACTGTATAGCTATTTTTGAACGCACTGAATGTGGTTTTTCAGAGACACATGCGTCTAACATATGCAAGTTGAGTTCGAAGCCAAGCGCTCTGTAAGGCGAAACATGTTGTGCAGTGTCCTTAGAGTTTTATAAATAAATAGTCACCGATAAACGGTCGAAGCACTCAGACGAGGTTTAATCAGACGTGCTGGGCGTACAAGACGGCAGGGAGCTCGAGCGAGGAAGAAGACAAAAAACTTCTAGCCCCTAGAGTGTGCAAGGCACGGCAAGTCCCATCTAAAACAGTTCGGCCAGGGTATGGCGCCACTGGATTGATGGTACTGTGGAATTACTCGCCCTGTCTGAAGGGCAACGACTCGGTGCCGCTACAATGAGAATCAGGAAGGCAAGGGACAGCGAATGTTTTGGCGGCTGGGGTAGACACGCCTGAAGAGCTAGCGGGCGTGGTACGGCTTCATCCGTGCGACATGGAGGACTTCGGGGGTCGGCCGTCTAGAGGAGCGAACTGTTCCCTGGCGGAGAACTTCATAGTTCATCTCACTGACTTGGCGGAGTACCTCGTGGGGGTCAAAATATCAGCGCAAAAGCTTTTCAAAGCACCCACGCATGCGGATTGGCTCCAAACTCAGACTTGTTCGCCGGGCTGGTAACTAACAGCTCGGTGGCGGAGGTTATAACGACGAGCGTCGAGGGCTTTCTGGTGTCAGATGCGCTGTCGGGGGAGTTGGCGGGCGGCCTCGGCGTGACGAACGAATTGAGCAGCACCCATAACAGATGAGGTACTACTAGTCGGAAGCAACATGGCGTCCGGCATGGTTGTGGCTTCGCGACCATGCACTAAACGAAATGGAGTGAATCGTGTCGTTTCTTGTAGAGCAGTGTTGTAGGCAAAGGTGACGTAAGGGAGTATGGCGTCCCAGTTGCGGTGGTCTGCGTCAACATACATGAAAATCATGTCGGCGATCGTTTTGTTGAGCCGTTCGCTGAGTCCGTTCAATTGAGGGTAGTAAGCTGTTGTTTTGCGGCGGCTTGTGCCGCTCAGGCGCATAACCTCCTGCGTAAGGGCCGAGGTGAACGCCGTTCCCCTGTCAGTTATAACGATGATGGGTGCACCATGACTAAGCACCATATTTTTAACGAAAAAGTTCACAATTTGTTCAGCGATACTACGAGGAAGAGTTTTAGTTTCACAGTACCGACTGGGGTAGTCGGTGGCGACCACAATGTAGCGGTTACCCAGCGAGGACTCTGGAAATGGGCCGAGTAAGTCCGTGCCGACTTGGTGGAAGGGGACTTGTGGCGGATCAATAGGCTGCAGTAGTCCGGCGGGCTTAGTCGGCGGCGTCTTGCGACGTTGGCACTCACGGCAAGTTTTGACGTAACGCTGGACGTTTGCAGCAACCCTGGGTCAGTAGTAGTTTTGGCGTATCCGCGCCAAAGTTCGGGAAAAACCCAGGTGACCAGAAGATGGGTCATCATGGCACGCCTGCAGGACTTCGTCGCGCAAGGCCGCTGGTACGACGAGCAGATAGGCAGCTTCCGTCGGGCTGTAGTTTTTCTTATACAGAACGCCGTTGCGCAAACAGAATTACGACAGTCCACGTGAGAAGATTCGCGGGGGCAACGCAGCGCTTCCTTCAAGATACTCGATGAGAGGCCGTAGTTCACTGTCGTCCCTTTGATGTTGAGTGAGGACGGACGTGGAGATGGCACCAAGAAAAACATAGTCGTCGTCGGGATCAGCTCAATTGTCCTCGATAGGAGCACGAGACAGACAGTCGGCATCATTGTGCTTCCAACCGAACTTTTAAACGATGGTGACATCGAACACTTGAAGGCGAAGGCTCCAACGTGCAAGCCGCCCCGAAGGATCTTTGATTTTCGCCAGCCAACAAAGCGAATGGTGATCACTGACGACTCTAAAAGGGCGGCCGTATAAATACGGGCGAAATTTGGTCACTGCCCACAGAACTGCCAGGCATTCTTTTTCAGTAGTGGAATAGTTCGCCTCCGAGCGTGACAAGGTGCGGCTTGCGTATTCGATGACACGTTCGATACCATCCTGCCACTGCACAAGGACCGCACCGAGGCCGATGTTACTGGCCTCGGTGTGCAGTTAAGTGTCGGCTGACTCATCGAAGTGGCCAAGGATGGGCGTACTTTGGAGACGAGTGCGGAGGTCTTCGAAGCCCTGTTGTTTCTCCTGGCCCCAGAGGAATGGTTCGGCCTTTTTCGTGAGGCGGGTGAGGGGCTCAGCGATCTGGGAGAAGTTCGGCACCAAACGCCGATAATAGGCGCAGAGACCCAGAAAGCGGCGCACACTGCGCTTATCGGTTGGCACAGGAAAAGCAGAGACGGCGGCTGTCTTATCGGGGTCAGGGCTGACTCCCTTAGCGCTCACGGTGTGGCCGAGAAACTTCAACTCCTGGAAGGCGAAGTGACACTTTTCGGGCTTGAGGGAAAGACCGGCCGAACGAATTGCTGCGAACACAGCGCGCAGGTGCCTCAGGTGCTCTTCGAACGTGGCGGAGAAGATGACTACATCATCCAGGTACACTAGGCAGGATTGCCATTTTAGATCGGCAAGCACGGTGTCCATCATCCGCTGGAAGGTAGCAGGAGCCAAGCATAGGCCGAAAGGAAGCACCCGGAATTCGTACAGACCATCCGGTGTAATAAAGGCGGTCTTTTCCCGGTCGCGTTCGTCCACCTCGATTTGCCAAAAGCCAAATTGCCAAATTTGCCAAATGTAGTGACGAAAAGTACGTGACGCGGCGTAATCGGTCCAGGGAGTCATCATTGCGTGGCAGAAGATAAACGTCTTTTTTGGTGACTTTGTTTAGGCGTCTGTAATCAACACAGAACCGTAGGGTTCCATCTTTATTCGCCACTAGAACAACAGGCGATGCCCACGGCCTCGTCGGCGATATATTCTTTGTTAGCTAGAAAGAGATTGACAACGGTGATGAAAATGTAGCCATTCAGTCAAATATGTATAGTGAGACTGAATCTGACGAAATGGTGGGAGAAAGGACTTAGCAAGGCGCAAGCCTTTCATTTGAGGATTTTGTGCTCCTTAGTGCTATTTCCTAGACACTACCGGATAGTTTGCAGTCGAACAATTTGTGTTTGTTATATTGAAAAAGAACACCACTGCAGTGTACAAAGGAAATCTAGAATGAAAATGACTGATGCTTCTCGGAAACTTCGTCCTGAACGCGTGGCCGGAAGATTCTTGTACCTTGACCAATGTGGGACTCAAGAGGCTGGATATGTTGTCCTCCTTAATCAATTGTGCTGCATTTCGTACATTCTGAAAACAGCCTCGTATGAAAGCTTGTGCATGTTGCGGAGTCCGCTTTTATAGTTATGATCAAGCAGGAAGCTCGCCACTTTGCGTTTTGACTGTTGTGGAGTGGCTCAGTCTCGCTCTGTTTTCACCTTCATGTGATGGACAGACCTTCACTACGGCGTCCTTCATAGCCTTAGTCGCCTTGGGACGTTAAACACCCCATAAAAATCTAACGTAAATGCCAACAGTATGTCAGTGTTAAGCCACGGTATACCTTTCCTAGGCTGAATTCAATGCAAACCGCATTGAAATATTTGCCTAGAAGGTTACACTGTTCTGAGGTTGTTTTGTTGTGGTATTTATCGCAATTGTAACTACTCATTTAAAGAGAAAATTTCACATGAAGAGGTAGAGTTATGTTAGTTTCGTTCTTGTTGTGTTCTAAGTTGATTAATTGACGTGGTGGCATGTTGCTTCGAGGGGGAGGACGACACTTCCTTCAAACTGAACACATTCATTTGTACTTACGCACATGCGGCCGTCGGGTGTGACCAGCATAGGAAAAATCTGAACAGCTTGTGAGGAGTGCAACGGTCTGAGGATAGCGGAATGAGGCCGCAGCCCGCTTCAAGCGAGCTGTCTTTACCTTCGCTAGAAAATAGGCAAGAGTCTTCACGAAGCAATACCTACGTCAGCCTTGTCTCCATCTGACACGCGATACAACCATCTCGCCGCCTACCAATCTGCGAAACCTCTCCGTGCCTCGTATTTCGTCGATCTCGCGACAAAATACTGGTTCTGATCAATCAATGCTCTCCCCGCTCCTTTCAGCAAAGCTCAAGTATTACTGGCAGCAAACACTTTGACAAAACTACAAACACATACGCATGCACCACTTCCCCTAGAAATCACTCAATATGGAGACTTCAATAACAGGATTTGAGCCCAGCGCGACATGCAGTTCACACGTGCTCTCAGCGGGTGGTCCACCAGTAGCCCTCCCCGAGAACTTCGCTTCTCAAACATCCACAATGCAGACGTCCTCGGAAACAGTGCCGATGTGTTACTCGAACGGCCATAAAACTTATCGCTGCAACGAGACGGAGTGAAAATAAAAAATGATTTTTTTTTTGAGGCAGTTAAATGAAGCAGTAGCTGTCACATATCTCGGCGGACACCCGCACAGAGCCGTAAGGGAAGGTATAAAGGAGGGAGCGAAGAAGAAAGAAACAGGTGACACAGTGTAGGGTTGCGGAATAATTTCGACCACCTCGGTATCCTTAACGTGCACAGACATCGCACAGACCACGGGTGCCTTTTGCGTTGCGCCTCTGTCGAAGCGCAGCCGACGCGGTCGGGTGCGGACCCGGGTACTCCGGCTGAGTAGACGAGCGCCATAACCACTGAGCCACGCGGCGGGTAGCCGGGCTGTGCGACCACACGCGCAGTCCGCAAAGAGGGGCTCCTGTATTTGTCTTTGCTAATTTTAGAGCTTTTTACTTAAACAGCGTGAAGAGCGATCTTCAAGACGTCTTAAGCGTGGTAGAGCGAGCTTCTCAGTCGCTGCTAACCCAACAGGTAGCATCAAGTATATAGGATCGTCGCCCAGAAAGTAATGGACCACATTTTTTTCGCACACTAGAGTAATGGTGCGAATGCGAAGCCTTAGGTGAACAATATTTGAATTTTCACGTGTGCGTGTGTGAATTTTTCGCTTCTTCGAACAGATCGCGTTGCTGCAGCAGTGTTGCGAAATGGCATGTGTAAGTAATGTATGTTAAAGTATCGTGTCGTTATTGAAGTTGTCACTGTGGAGAAAGAAACTGTTGGGAACTTTTGAAAACATTTGTGTACAGTTTATGGAGACTGCATTCGACAGAAGTACGGTTAGTACGTGGACACAGAGGGTGGGGCGATTAGAACGCGGTTCGCAAAGGTGCAAGATTTGCTGCGTTCGGGGCGGCTATCCTCGGCAGTCACACCTGATAAGACGCAGCATGCTGACGTGCTCATTCGGGAGGAGAGACGCATAACGACTCGGCAGTTGGCACTGAAGCTGTCATAAGCAAAGGGAGTGTGGATATAATCATCCGTGCTCTTGATTGGAGTTTTCGCGATGGGTTTCGCAGTGTCTTATGGTGGATAATAAATATCTCAGAACATTTCTTCTGAGCTGCTGATACGTTTTAAAGCTGAGAGGGAAGCGTTCTTGTCCAGGATTGGGACAGGTGATGGAACCTGGGTTCACTATTTTGAGCCGTAAACAAAACAACAGTCAATGGAATGGCGTCATCCTCAATCTACACAGAGGAAAGATTTCAAAGCAAGTGTTTCCGCCGGTAACGTCATGACCACTATGTTTTGGGACTGTGAGGGTGGCATACACATTGATGTGATGCCAAGCGGCAGCGCCATTAATCCTGAAGCTTAGGTGAAGGCATTAACGAAACTAAAGAAGCGCTTCCAGTGAGTTTGGTCCCATAACAACTCTGGTGAATGTTTGATCCACAATGACAACGCTCGGCCTCTCACAAGTTTGAGGACTTCGGAACACAACACTAAACACGATTGGGCAGTGTTGCACCACCCACCCTACAGTTTTAACTTAGCTCCCCCAGACTTCCGCTTGTTTGAGCCTTTAAAGGAAGCTGTTCGCTGAAGACATTTTAAGAATGAAGAAGATGTGATTCGCACACTGCAGAAACGGCTTCATGACCAGAACAAGGATTGGTGCCGAGAGGGCTTGCACACCCCTGTGTCTAGCTGGAGGAAGATCATAAAACGGAATGGAGATTGCGTGGAAGAATAGGGAGTGTGTAATGAACACCATTCTTAATTGTGTGTATGTTTCATTGTGTTCAATAAACAATTGTTAACGAAAAAAATGTGGTGCACTACCTTTGGGCGACCATCGTATGCAAAACTCTCAGCCGCCGCAATGGCTCGGTGGTTATGGCGTTCGACTGCTGACCCAAAAGACGCGGGTTCGATCCCGGCCACGGCGGTCGAATTTCGGTGGAGGCGAAATACTAGGGGATTGTGTACAGTGCAATGTCAGTGCACGTTAAAGAACCCCAGGTGGTTTAAATTACCGCAGCCCTCTACTACGGCGTCCCTCATAGCCGGAGCCGCTTTGGGACGTTAAACTTGATAAAATTAAAGTCAAGAAAGCTAATTCCCCAATATTTCACTAATGCAATTCATATCAACAGCTTTCGGTTTATCGCAATTTAAATCACTGCCGTAGAAAGTATAATATTAGCCGTAGCAAGCTTTTTGCACTGAACGAACCTCCTCCTCCTCCTCCTCCACAGAAAAGCCCTTGCTTAGTACTCTTTCTACAAAAGAAAAATTGTAGCTGTCGCATCTCTTGTTTACAATTTTTCTTTTGGGCGCCATGACGTGTTACTCTGATTCTTGCGTCCAATTTTTCAGTATTACTCCATTCTGAACGTGGCTGCGAATTCGCGCCCTTATAGTGTGGCCTCACATTTTTCCTAACTAAAAATAATTTCGACGACAGTGAACCTTATCAAAATATGAAAACATTTTTGCAGAAAATGCGTATTGAGTACTTCACCACGAAAACAAAAAAAAAACTACTGGCTGTTTAGCACTGCCAGGCACAAGATATTGTGTGAGAGCAGCTCTTGCAGTGATCACCGTTTGCCCGTACCTGGAAGCGCGATTGAGATGTTCACTGTCTTAGGGAGGCAATTATGCACTTTTCCTTGCCTAAAATCAACTGAATCTACAACGTTGTTCACGCCAACGCCAATAAACGCAATGATCTCCGGCGGTCTATTGCTCCAGTGCCACGTTTCGTCAAAACATTAACGCAAACGCAAGAAGCGTACATGGCTCTGCCATTACCGCCACGTAGATCAAAGCGCGACTGAGGTCTCCACTGACCCAGGGAGTAAGTTATGCTTGTTTCCTTCCCTTTGATAAGTAGAGCGCGAGAGTGTGGCAGTTTAACACGACACCTGACCGGCTGCGGCGTTAGCATAGTGCTCTCGCGCAGTGGTCACCGAAGCTGGTGCGTTCGCGCGTCCACGGCTTCGAAAGCCAGTCGCGTAAATATATATTTTACTTCTGCAGGTATCAGAGAGGCTTCAGACAAATTTAGCCTTTTTCAGGATTGCTAGAGAAACGTTGCTTTCGAAAACACACAAAAAAACGGCGCATAAATTATCCACAGCCTCTTGCATGTGGTCGACACTTTATCCAACCCAAAGCGGCCAGCTTTAATTCTATCGCTCTCAGAGCCGCCAGCACATTGACATCAGACACGGAACAGAGGCCCGAACTAAACCTGCAGAGTTATTTCTTGAGGATAAACAGCGTGAAAGGCGTAGACAGCCGTAGTGGTGTAGATTAAATCTGCCTCTAAAAAAATCGAGGTCGATTTTCGTAGTTTCGTAGCCAAATCCGAATTATGTGCGCCAGCGCTATATATGTGGTCCTTATTATCCATTATTTATCATCCATTGGCCATCTAGGTCACGTCACCTAGTTACGCCATGACAACGACCGTAGGTTCTGTTGGCCTCTGTAGAGAAAAGGTTAGGAGGAGTAGGCACTTATACAAAGACATATTTATTGTCGAGGTTTCGACCGCGGTGCGTCCTTCAGGACTCCAATGGTATCGCGTCAGACTGACATGTTATGTTTGTGCAGTTGGTGCTCCTCTGCAGCTCAGAAATTTAAAACGTCAGTCTGGCGCAATGATACTGAAGTCCTGAAGAACACCGCGATCGAAAATTCGGGGATATATGTGCCATTGTGTGTGTGTACATATATATACTTATGAAGGGAGCCAACAGTCACCGAAACCAAGCTGCATAAGGAAATGTATAATTTTTTTGCGTTGTGCTTATCAGTGGGATAATAATACTTAGATTAATCTATCGTTTAAAGAAAATTACTTATAAAGCAGCAGAAAAACAACCATGCCGCTGGTGGGATCCGAACCCACGACTTCCGAATATCGCGTCCGCTGCTCAGTTGGTAGAGCACCGGATGCAATATTCGGAGGTCGTGGGTTCGAATGTCTACATGAAAACGCAAAAATATAAACCTTGGATTGTCTCGGATTTCCTTAGAACCATACATACCACACAGAAACTAACCTCCATGTTCGTAAACTCTACAGGCATGAAAACTTGGTGAATATCAGTTATCATCCCACGTTCCCGCTCCTTTCGTTAGTACATAACTACAAAGTAATTTGAGGAAAAGAGCTTCCGAGTGAGCTTCAGTAACTATTCTATAAATATAGCCGACTCTTTGAGCACCTTCTCAGATTGACACGATCAATACACCGACCACACACCTAGTCTACCTGAACGTTTAGGTGCCTAACAGACGACAGCAAAATCACATATACGTTCGAACGGTCCTAACTCTGTACAGCACAAGATACAGATGGCTTTCAAATGAAATCTTAAATTTATAAACAGACCTAATAGCCCCGATAATTAAACATATCTGCAACCTTTGTCTCAGGGCTGGAGTATTTCTTATGCAAAAGCAGATTGCTTAAGTCGTTGCAATGCAAAAAGGCGTGGCCGTTTCAGATACTTCTAATTACAGGCCAATTTTTATACTGCCCATACTCTCTGAAGCTCTTAGGAAAATAATATAGAGAAGGACAATTATTTTCCTCTTTAAGGAATCTATACTCTCGGGTTTCCAATTTGGTTCGAGAAAAATCACATCTCTCAGATGGCTCTTGTCAAGCGAAAAGAAGTCGTGACTAAACCATTTGAAGAAAAGCTTTTTGTTCTCACTATGCATACTGAGTTTACTAAATCATTTCATTTATTAAATCATAATCTCTTACTGAAAGTTTGAACCATTAATGCAGTAGAGAAGCCCATCTTTCCACAATAAACTGCTACATGAATCATCAAAAACATATTGTTTCTACAACAGTGCATTTTCAACTACCAAAGCGATTAAACCAGGCGTCTCACAGGGCAGCATTTTAGGTCCCGTACCATTCAACTCTATATGAATGACTTATTTTCGTTTCCTATTTCAGTAAATGTAGTTTTATTTGGTGACGATGTAACAATGCTTATCTGTCGCGAATTGGTAGCGCGTCGCCGACTGTCTGAAGGGAAACGCTATCGCATGCAGCTTCAAAAAAGAGAACAAGAGAACCAATCGATCAAACAAAACAAAACGAAGTCGTATTTACTTTTTAAAGGAAAATGGCCAATGAGGAACAACTCTACACGCGTACGCACCCTCAACACAAGAAACTAACACTAAACACGCGTACAACCCTTCAGAATAAACGAAAGAGTTCACCAAGTACTGAGCGTCCCAGGTGAAGCGGGGATGCCTTGTAGACAGGACGGAACGCTGGTTGATGAACTGCTACTTGTCGCTGGTGTTGCGTCGACGGAAGCGGCGAAAGAGTGCTTGGTGTTATTAGGAGCGGAGAAAACTGCAGGAAGACTCTGGTGGTCTCCAATGCACAGCCCGACGAACATGGCAGCAGTAGAAAAACCGTAGCCAGGTCCCGTCGACGGCGTCACGAAACGATGAAGGCTTAAGCAGGCTATCCAAGATTTCCTTTCGGCAGCACGGACCCTCAGTCCATCGTCTGCCACCTCCACGCTTGCAAGGAACGCAGTAGGCTTGCGTCGGTGTTCCAAGGGAGGTCCTGGCAGCACGGACCCAACGTCCTATGGCTGCCACATCCACTGCTGAATGGCACGACCTCCGTTGCACTGTCTCCTTTTACACCTCGGTTTTCTGACACGTCAGCCCTCCGCTCCTCCTGCTCGCCCCGCTCGCAGTCGCCGTCGCCTCGTACACACAATTCGCACGAGCACACGCGCAACGCTGGGCTGGCACGCGCAGCGCTCCGCTGTCCGACGCACCACTGTCGACGCACCGCGTTCACAAATCCTCCGAGGACCTTTTGTGCGCCTGACATATGCCCCCCCCCCCCTCGGAAAAGTTTTTTCACGCCAAAAAAGCGGCAGTTGGTGCACACAACGCTTATGTTCATGTGGTCAACAGACAAGTTAAACGCTGCCGAAGTCACTTTACCCAGTGACACATGGAGGTTCATGGAAACGCACACAGAGGAAACATGTGGTCAAACATAATACATAGAGAAAAAAGGAAAATAAAAACTAAGTAAACACTGTACAACGCATAGCCGGGGAACGAAAGAAGAAAAACAACCCACAAACAATACCACATTCGTATGCACAGGTAACCATTGCAAACACACCGGATAGTGGAACTGTACTTTGGGCATAACCCGCCGGTAATTTACAAGCGACTCATGCAGTCGGTCCCTACGTTTTAGGAGCCCTTGATGTACTCAACACCAAAGGTATAATCTTGTAATGTTAGGCTCCAAAGGTGTACAGTGCGTTTCAAGTGCTTAGCTTTTGTTAAATATTGCAAATGATGGTGGTCAGCCTAAATGATGAAGAACATCCCGTACAAGAATATGTGGAATTTCACAAAAGCTTACACTGTCGCCAAACACTCGCATTCCATCGCATAGGAGTAAAATTCTCGAGGTAACAACTGTCGACTCGCATATGATATCGGGTGGAGGATTTCGTCATGGTCCTGCAGGAGACCGGCGCCTATGAAGCGACCCCGGAAGCGTCTGTGCGAAGCACGAACTGCTCAGTGAGAATTCGAGCAATAAACATGGGCGTGGAAGTTATCGCGTTTTTGAGCTCATCAACAGCGGTTTGCCGCTGTGGTGTCCAAGAGACAAGGTTGCGTTCATTTTTGCGTGTCAAGTCCACCAGTGAATGAACTGTCAGCACAGCCAGGGATTAAATCAGGATAGTATCTGGCAAGCCCTAAGAAGGAACGCATTTGCTTCTTGGTCTTTGGAAGCGGTACGTTGACAAGCTTTTTCACCACCGTTTCCGGCGGTCGGATGGTCCCTTCTCTAAGCTGGTGTCCAAGAGAAGAGATGTTAGTGGCTCCAATTTCACTTTTCTGCGGCTTGATTGTGAGGCCGCCCTCGCGCTCTCTGCTAACTGCCCTGCTTAAAGTCCAAAGATATTTTTCCCAGGTAGAGGTCGCGAAAACATCGTCGATGTAATGAACGGCATTGTCTATGCATTATAAGCGAATGCGCATCAGGCGCGTAAAGATAGCCGATACTGTCATAATGCCGAAGGGCATATAGATGAACTGATAGTGACTGAATTATGTAGAGAACGCTGTTTTTGTACTCGATGCTTCTTCCAAGGGTACCTGCTAGTAGCATTTAGCCAGGTCAAATTTCGAATAGTACACCTTGGTTCCAACCTCGTTAAATGTTACGTCTGATCCTGGAATGGGCTCTGCGTCAGACACAAGAACATCATTGATGCGTCGAAATTCGATGCAAGTCCGATAGGTGTTGTCTTTTTTTTAATCAGAACGAGATGGGAGTTGTATGATGATTTTGAAAGCTCAAAGACCCCAAATTTGATTATCTCGCTCATGTTCTTTCCGACAATGTCCTTCATGGCAAAAGGCAAAGGGAATTGCGGGGTATTCACGACTTCAGAAGACGAGAGCCTGAGTTGACACTCCACTAGATTAGTCTTCCCGGGAATCTCGGAAAAGATAAATGCATACGTGTGAAGAAAGCTCAGAATCTCCTGCTGTTTGTCGTCATTGAGCTTGGTGGAGATCTGCGCGGCTTCAATTCCTTTACCGTTGTCCGTGCTAAGGGTAGGCAGTTGTTCTTCCGAATCACCGTCTTCGTTTACGACAAAAGATGACGCCTGCACGGTCTCTTGGGACGCACGCTCTTCGTACCATTTAAGCATATAGATGAGGAATAGCTCCTTCGTGTGGCCCATGTCGATCCAATGATCCACGTCGTTCTTTTTGCTAACAACCTCGAAAGGACATTTCCCCTGCATCAGGAGTTTCTTGTGACTACTAGGCAACAGAATGAAGGCACAATCTCTAACCCTTATGTCGCTTCTTGCTGTTGCTGTTATAGTATCTCTTCTGAGACTGTTAGGCACGCAAGAAATTTTGATGTGCCGCTCTCGCAGTTTGCTCCAGACGTTCTCCTAGATCGAGAACGTGACCATATGTCATCTTCATGTCTTCTCCTAGCTCTCCACTTGTCCAGAGCTCTCTGAGGACTACGAGCTGTCCTCGCACGTGTCGTCCAAATAACAGATTAAACGGAGAAAACCTCAGACTCCCCTGCGGTGCCTCTCTGTGCGCGAACAGAAGCGGAGCGATATAATGATCCCAATTTTTAGGCTGCTCCTGACTGAGCTTGCGCAGCATCTGCTTGAGTGTGCTGTTAAATTTCTCCACCATCCCATTGCACATTGCACGGTAAGGGGTCGTACTGAGATGTTTCACCGCCAAGAGATCATTGAGCTCCGTCATCATTTAGGAAGTGAACCAGGAGCCCTGGTCACAAAGGTTCTCTCACGGAAAACCTATTTCTGAAAATATCTCCACCAAACTTTCTTCCACGGTTGCTGAATCTATCTTTGACAGAGCCACAGCGTCGGGATACCGCGTGGCAAAATCGACGAGAGTGAGAATATATCTATTCCCTTTCACCGATGTAGGTGACAGCTGACCGAAAATATTGACAGCGACCCGATCAAATGCAGTGTCGATAAGAGGCCTGCGTCCCAGCGAAACTTTCCCTACTTTGCCGTTCGGGCACATTCTTTGGCAGGTGTCGCACGACGTGACATACCTATTAATCTTCTTTTGCACTCCCGGCCGGTAAAATTCTTCCGGAACTCGATCTGTAGTCTTCTTAATGCCCTGATGCCCCGCCAACGGGCTATTGTGGGCAAGCCTTAACACTTGCGATCTGCAAGACTTGGGAAGTACTACCTGTCGAACTTCTCTGCCAGAGGCGAGATAACAGAGGCGATACAGCAACCCCTTTTCGACAGAATGCGAGTGAAGAGTGCCGTGCTTGCCATGGAATACCTTTCCTACTTGCACCCAACACGCCTTCAATGACTCATCGTCTCTTTGCTCTGCTTCTAACATTTCCTTGTTGAACCTCTTGGGACCAACGCTTAAAGCAGTACTTCCCCTCCTTCGTCCGGAAACTTAATTTCCAGCCAACACCACTTTTGGGCCCTCGCCCTCACCATTTTCACTGGCGACCTCGTCGTTGTCTATGTCAGGATATAATTTAGCAACTCCCTCCGATTCTTTCCAATTAATATCTGGATTTGACGGCTCACAGGCCTCTGGTATTTTTCCAATTATGACATCATACAATGGTGTGTCCATACACTTTACCAAGGCTGCGGCAGTAAAAAAAAAGGGGAAGCGATATAAACTTCTGCCTCGGGAACATCCATACTGCTGCCATCAACCAGGAACACCGTAGATCTCGAGGCGGTGAGAGCTGAGTCAGGAACTAGGGCTCTCCACACAACCACTGTATTGCTTCCCGTGTCCCGTAAAACACGTACGGGTAGGCATCGGAGCCCTCCCTCTAGTAGAGGCATGTGTTGGGCGTCTGGAGGCTTTTGCCAGACAAGTCATCATTCATTATTTATGCCAGGAGGAGCAGGAGGAGCAGGAAAGGCAGGGAGGTTAACCAACCGAATAGCCGGTTTGCAACCCTGCACGAGAGGAAATGAGTGAGGGGAGAAAACGATGAAGGAGAAAAGACACTTGTAGGAAATTGAAGTCACTATGCAAAGTCACAGCGTTCAGTGAAGTCACAGCCTATCGTGCAGGTCACAAGTCCTCAAAAAGCGGAGCCGTGCCTTGGAGGCCTTTACCGCCGACGACCGCCGCCGCAAGTGGCCGAGAATCTTTGTTTCCGTCAGTGGGCGCAGGTCTAGATGCTCCAGCGCACGGCAGGGAGACTTCTTTCGGCGTTGTAGGCAGGGCATTCACAAAGAGAGTGGGCTATAGTCTCATCACACCTGCAGATGGCACATGCAGGGCTGTCAGCCCTACCTATTAAGAAGCAGTAGTGCTTGATGAAAGCTACACTAAACCACAGCCGACACAACACAGTCGCTTCACGTCGTGGTAGGCCGGACGGAAGCCGAAGCTTCAGATCTGCGTCCAAGGATGTTAAACGCGAATCCGAGAATTGGCCTGAATTCCACGCTGCAAGCGTGATCTACCGCGACAGTGGTCTAAGCCTACCCGCTGCGTCGGCTCTCGAGATGGGAATGGACACACAATCACCCTCATGGTGAGCAGTTCGCGCGGCCTCGTCCGCGCGGTGGTTGCCTGCGATACCGCTGTGTCCTGGCGGCCATTGGTAAACAATATCGTGCCCTTTGTTGATGGCTGTGTGGTGAAGCTGTCGGATTTCCGCGACAAGTTGTTCATGGGACCCATGACGAAGAGCATATTGCAACAATTGGAGGGCTGCCTTTGAATCAGTGAAAACAGACCATTGCTGGGGTGATTCTTCACTGATATGCTCAATGGCGACGCGAATAGCAGTAAGTTCTGCACCAGTCGATAAGTCCGGGGTGATGTTTTCACTTTCTTAACTATGGTCTTTACGGGGATGACTACAGAGCCCGAGGAACTGGAAGGGTCACTGAGCCATCGGTGTATACGTGCAGTCGGCGTCCTTGTTCCTCATGCAAATATTCTAGAGTTGTCTGTTTTAATGCTGTCGTCAATAAATCAGCCTTCTTTTTGATGCCCGGTATGGAAAGAAGCATACGAGGTTGGTGCAGACTCGAAAATAGAAAAGACAGTCTAGAGGTTGGTGTAAATTGGGTTAGTAGGAAGTCGCGACGGGCGTCAATAATTTTCGCAAACGATGTACTCGGCCGGTTAGCAGGAAGACTGGCAAAATGGTGTGCGGGAATCAGAGAGAAGTGACGAATATGCGCTGTCAAGGCTTCGATTGTGACATAGGCAGTAAACTGATGCCAAATTTGTTGACAAACATGCCAGCAGGCGCAGGCATACACTGAGTATGCAGGCAAAATTGAAATCTCATAATTTCTAAAATTGTTTGCTGAACTAATAGTGCTTGAGTTTAAAGCATGTTTTCTTAAGAACGGCGGACATCTAATACAGTAGAATAATGACCCAATTCATTAGGTGTATTACTAACATTAGCAGCGCCACAATAATTGCTGGTACTACTTGTACTCCCATGAGTGATAATCTGTGAATCTTTTTATCAGTACGTGAGACTCTTCGATCAAGCGAACAAGAGCTGTCCCTACCTAAAGCCAAGTTATTAATCCTCCTCGCTTTGACTCATTACACCACGCAATTTAAAATCAAAGGTGGCACGCTGCCTACAGATTGACTGATTTTAACACCGCTAATTTGCAACTTATCATCTGATATAAAGTAGTATAAGATCAGCACTTTGCGCTAGTACCAGTAAAGAAACCAAGAAAAACGTGAATACCCTGGTTAACATGAGGATTACTGAATATTTTTTACTGGGGGGTCTTTACACTAAGCTGTGCACCGCCTGCCGTTTTGTGCTGACTGTATTTCCTCAAGGATCCTAATGGCCGCATTGCACAGATGGTGTTGCGCTTGCACGAGTATATATTTTCTATGAACTTAGACCAACCTGATTATTCACTTCCCATGTTTGTAATCAGCAAAAACACACTCTAGTTCCGCAATATGACCCTGATTGCGGTGCGCTCTTGCTTGTCGCCCCCCAAAACCTACGTTCTGCCGTCCTCAAACAATGTCATGATGCTTCGATGGCTGGTCTTCTTGGTGTCGCTCGTACATAGCGCACGTTCGCCGACGTTCCTCTGGCCTGGTCTCTATTGCTTCATCCTAGTCTATGTGGCCACTTGCGAGCCCTGTCAACGCAGGAAGAAGCCCTCGGTTCTGCCTGTTGGAAACTTGCAGACGAAAACTTGGGTCCTTTCTGATTTACACATCGAGGAACAAATCGACCACCGTCACCACAGATTATGCGACTCTGTACGCGATCAAGTGGGCCTTCGTGACCACCTATGCCACTGACGTGGCTGACTTTCTTCTGCGCGACGTCCTACTCCACCATAGCTCTCCTGTGAACTGCTCACCGACCGTGGCCGCTGCTTTCTCTCCCAAGTGGTCGATGAAATTTTTCAGTCGTGTTTGATTCTATACAAATTCACCACTACTAATCACCCTGGAATGTCTAAAACGCACGCTCACTCAAATGCTTTTTTTTTGTTTCTGATGATCACCAGGTTTAAAATGTAAGCCTAACATTTCTGACTTTTGCCTATGACCTTCTCGTCATGATACCGCTAGATAGTCGCCCTTCTACCTTCGCTTTGAACGAGACCCATTACTGCCCATATATACCTTATTGCGCACCGCCGACTCCGTCACTACTTATGCGCTCGTGATACCATCGCCCGGCCCGACGCTACTCGACAGATTGCTCTTTACTGGTTGTCTGGCTCCCAGTATTCTCTAAAACGCAGCTACTACAGTAACCACCATGCTATCCGAAACTCTCCAGGATCCCTCGTCCTACTCTGGCCCCGGATCCGCAGTGCAGGGTAGTGCGAAAACCTTCTACCTCATTGCACAGGCCCTTACATTGTTTTACGCCGAGTGATCCGTGCGACCTATGAAATAGCATCTCTCCACTCCAACCAAGTGCCCGACCGCTGCATCGCCTTTCGAAACAGTGCATGTTACCCACCCAAGCCCTATTATTCAGACTCCGGCTCACCCGCCTAGCACTCATCACGGCGGTGACTTTGCCGTGGGGGCTATTGTTGCCAGTCGACAAAGAAGTGACTATCGGAACTCTTCAAGACGTTGACGTCAAGAGTGGTGTACGTTCGCTTTCTTCAAGCATCAGGTCGGTGAGTTCCTATCAGCTTTGCATAGTTCTCTGCAAACACTTCCCCATAACGATATTATCAAGCCTTAAAACGAACTACTTGACAAATCTGCGAACATGAAAGATACAATACTTGCCCAGTTTAAGCTATAAGGATAAAAACCTACGTTTATAATGAAGAGAGCTAATGACACTTACGAAGTAAACATGCAATGATAACAACGCGCAACGTCTAGATGTAGTTGGGCACAAAATGAACTCGTGAATATTGGTATTGATGCATTATCTCTTAATGCCTTTACGCATGACGAAATGCTGCTGTACGGTGCTTCACCGACTAGTACTTGCAACATGTCCTTTTGGAGCAAACTACGCACAATGACCACACTGGGACTATCTGCCAAAACTACGCTCAGTACGGAAACAGGAAGTGATAGTAAGCATTCAATATTTTCAGCATCAACTGATCCAGATCAAGATTTCGCTTGCATAAAAAATATCAAATTTTGCAAGCTACAGGAAGCGATTATTTCCCGTCAAGTATGTTCCTGATACACCGTGGGTGGTTGTTATCGACATTTATAACTTGATTAGACCCACAGCAGTTTTTCTGAAGGAAATGCAGATTCCCCGAGTAATCTCAATATTTAGGCATGGCGATAAAAAATATTTAACAACTATCGACCAATTTCCCTACTTCCTGCAATTTTCAAGGACATTGAGAAAGTATAATACATATTAGAACACCACTTTATTCTTAAGAATTCCTTATTCCTTGAATTTTAGACTTGCCTAACACATGTTCTAACACAGAGATAAACTTTAATGAAGGCATTCGGGAAAAATAAACTTGCGTGGGCATTTATTGTGACTTTATCGAGGCATTTGATCTCATAAGTGACAATATTCTCGTTTTTAAACATAAACAGGTATGATGTACGTGGTGTGGAACCAATATATGAGAATCATAATTCTAACACAGTATTTAGTACGCATATTTAAACACGGCAACTCCTCCGACTTTCCAGTAACATGCAGAATTCCCCAAGGAAGCATATCTGGACAGTCACTATTCTTAATGTACATAAAATGTATCTATTATAGGACAAGCGGTGCTCATGCTGTGTAATTTATTCATGACACTCCTTTTTTGTCAGAGGTATTTCAGAAGCAGACGTCGTACCCTAAATAACCAACGCATTTATTCAATTCAGTTTATGGGGAGAAGCAAAATTACCTGCGAATAAATTCGCAGACAAAAATTGTGTTCTATCACCCTGAGCAAAATCATGTCATGACCCATCAAAGTCTTATACAATAATCAACCTATAAAGCTGGTTGAGTCCGTAAAGACACTACTAGGTACATTTTCGAATAGATTATCACAGAATTCTCAAACACAATACATTCGTTCAAAGGCCATCTCAGCTTTCGGTGTGCTTAGGCGGTTTTTCTAAATTATTCAAGTAAGCTTAAAAAATAATACTTTACAACGCGTTAGCCCTACTCATATTCAAAATTTTAGTTTGCTTTGGGAGAGAGCGAGAATAAAATTTTCGTCATTTGCATTTCCTTCGGAGAGAAGCCGTGCGATGCACTGAAAATGTAGCAGTCATTTCTCCCAGCAGAAATATATTTATCAATTTTAATTCGTTCCAAATATTTGTTATATTGTTTCCGACTTCTATATTGTTATAAATGTTGCTTAAAACATTTTGCTTGAGAACCTTAAAAGTTATTGCTAGGGGAATACTATTGCTAAGCATGAAATATTACGTGAAAGCACAATTTTTTGCAGGTGGACACCACCGCCCCTAACCTCAAAGCATAATTGAAGTGTCCACCGACCCCGGAAGCCAGTCATGCGCCTTTCCATTGCTCGAAATCAACAGAGTCTACTGTGTTGTCAAAGCCAACGCCAATGAACTTAAAGAACGCTGGCGGCGTATCGCTATAGTGCGGCGTTTCTACCAAAACATTGTCAACGCCAACGCACGCAGCGCACATGTGTCATTACAGTCAAATAGCTGAAAGCGCACTTGAGGTGTGCGCTGACCCAGGGAGGCCGTTATGCGCGTTGCCTGTCCTTCTGAATGGAAGTTGTTGAAGACTATGAGGTGCAGTGCACAGCGCGAGAGTGTGGCAGTTAAACACACTCCGTGATGAATTGCGGAGAAAGCACAGTTCTCTCATGCAGTCACCAGCGAAGCTGATCTATTCACGCCGCCGCGGGTTCAGAATTCAGTCGCGGCAATATTTCGTTTCCGCAGGTATCTCAGAGCTATATTAGTCAAATTTAAACGGTCTAAGGTAGACGTTTGGCTTCAGACACGCATCCGCTTTTTCAGGATTGCTACTGCTTTAGTGCTAGTGCTTTAGCACTAAAACACCAGCGACCGGGACACACGACGCAGAAAACAGTAGTTCACCCCAACACCATGAGCCTAGTATGGAAATAAATATTTGTTATAATCTTCCAGTTGTTCTAATCTGATCAATCCATGACAGTTTTGAACTAACCTTTTAATCCAGACCCGTAACATGGCGTTACCGTTATAAAAGAATCAGTCATTCAGAATTTTATACAACATTTTCTGTTCGTAGATTGCGGCGTTATTGGCACTGCATTTTCCCAATTCTTACTAGTTATCTTTAGCTTGCATCAGTTGTTATTTTGTTGTTATTTCAAGTTGTGGATATCTCATGGTGGATGGAACAGCGCGAACAGACGAAAGACGAGAAGAGAAGATACAGACAAGCGCTGACTCGCAGCTAATGACTTTATTAAGAAGAATATACATTTTATATTCAAAAAACGCGTGATATATCAGGCACATAGCAATTGCATTGACACTTTTCAATGGTTATCTCAATTCAATGGTTACATTATGAATTATCTAAAAAAGAAAACTCGTTATCAACAAGAATTAAGGAAGGCTGGCTCACACACTCCGCTTGTCTTTTCCGAATGAAATATGCCTCCATTATTTCCCTGGTTGTCTTTTCTTTATGGCGAAACAAAATCTTTGTTTTGGTGACCAGGGGACGGCATTTTTTCTTTTTCTTCTGTTTTCCGCATTCTCGGCAATGATCTTTCAAATGGGAATAACTTGAATCCGAGAGCGAATTCAAGTGTTCCCGCAACCGAATATTAATGCAACGGCCAGTTTGGCCTATGTAAACTTTCTTGCAAGAGAGTGGAAGCTCATAAACGACTGAACATACGCAATCGACCAACCGTGACCTGTGCGCCACTTGGCAATGGAACGGGCTAGCTCTCTTTATATGTTCGTGGCGATTGCTGATGGCTCGGCATAGCCCACTCAACTTATACGGCGCTGAAAAAACAACGTCTACTTCGAAACGACCAGCCGCATTTTTCAAATTGTGCGCTATCTTGTGTGCATATGGAATAACAGCTAGATTCTTATGTGACATTCATTTTTTGGTTTCACCAATTCTGCGCTTACCGATCGCAAAAGTTTTTCACAAGTTGATGAAATAACAATGTCTGGAAAACCTGCGCTTTTTAGCCTGCCTACTTGTGACAGCACACTATCTGTAACGCAACGGTGACATGAATGCTGAAGGCTAGAGCGAATGCAAGACATAGCAATTCCATTTTTTACAATCTTCGAGTGCCCGGGTGACTAGTTTATTACAGGTTTTGGGGACCTTGGTGAATACTCCTAACATACGTGGTCATTTTTGAAAAACAATTTGAGGCTTAAAAACTGGAGAGCACCCTTTGATGGAACCTCAGAAGTGAATGACAACCCCTTAGCATTCTCGCGAAAGAGCTTCAATATGTCCACTAGCCTCCTTCTGAAGTTTTGTTTCTCAACCAGTACCAGAAAACCGTCTACAAATCTGAAAATGCGTATCGCCAGTCCATCGATGTGTTTGTTAATAGCTCTATCAACTTGACCTAGGAAAATATTGCTTAATGTGGGCGCCACCTTCGATCCAATACATACGCCCTTTTTTGGACATACCCTTCATCTCGCCGCCCAACGTATGTGGACTTTAAATAAATATGTGGATATGTGGTCCATGAATCGCACATTTAATTACATTTCCAGGAGGTACTAATGTATTATTGTGTACTTAAAAAGATAGGTGTTTTCATTTGTCATTTATAAAATGCGCTAAAGGTACTGTCATCTTTCTTTTGCAATCTTAAGTAATTCGGTCTTATCGCACTCTTTCTGCTGGGCTTTCAGTTATCTAAATGAGCCGGCACCTTTTTTCAGGATTTTTCCACCGGTTTTTGTCCCGGCTCCTGCTTTGTAGTAGTAAGAAAGGAAAGAAATTCCCACAGTAGCGCAACACTGCGACAAAATGAGATAAATGTACAATGTATTGAAATGTACCTGACATTCTAGTGCGCAATAAATGAGCAATAGAGCATATGTGCTATTGACTTCTTTATTTCGATTTGCCACTTTACAGTACAGTTGCCATTAACTACATTTAAAGCGTTGTAGTGTCGTCACTACAGATGTCATACAGAGGCCTTAGGTGCTGATGCCCTTATTAATCATTCTAGAATCGAATTTCGGTGTACTGCTTTCTAAAGCCTGACAAGCATGCGGCAACAATGACACTCGCAGATATTAGACAGCAATGCAATTTTTAAAGAGGTCAGTAAGCGTTTACTAAGAATTATAGACTCAACTAGTACACAGCCATCTGTCTGTTAATGAAGCCTTTTGATAAATCTTCACAACTTCTTGAATAAACTTCACGAGGCTTTCACAACAGATGCCACAGTGTCCTTAGACACGGTGTGCAGATATCAATTCGACAGATAGCATGTAAACAATACCGGTGAAGGTAATTTTGTTGAATGGCGGTGATGAATTCTAGGTAGGTTGCTGGCACTTCATTTGGTGTTAATAAATTCTACGAAATGTGTTCAAAAGGCATTTTATTATTATTAAATGGCGTGCATATATTTTAAGGGACTTGTTTATGGTCGCTGTAGAGCAATATGCGGTATTTTAATCTACCTACAGGCCATATACAAATATTGTTAAACTACTCAGAGAAAAACTATGAACGCGGAAAATTTACTTACCCCACACGGTTGTCCGTCATTTATCGGTTGACCTTTTTCATCGCGGCAATCACCCTGGTGACAGAAAGAATATAGAGTCATCAGAACGCTCACCAGCATACAAGTGCCCTTTTTACGCCTGAAGAAATACTGTACACCGTAATACTTAGCTAGGACATAATGAATAATTTAAACTGAATGCTTAAGATGCTAAACCAAAACCAAACGATTCACAGTAATTTGTGCTTCAAATCTTTACATTAGAAATATAAATAGTGATACGTGCCACTGTAGAAGAAATAGAAGGGCCCGCATTCGTAGGGAAACATGATAGTTCTCTCTAGCTCGCGCGCTCGGACCACTTAGGAACCGCCGCAGTTCTGCGTTTATTCTCTGGAGGTTCTCGTTCGAATTATTCGTAACAATATAATTAAAGAAATCTGCATATCTAACAAGGGTTGAGCGCCGCTTCCGAACCGATACAATCGTTATTCCTTCTCGCCCTATTAAATATGTGATTTGTGATTTGTGAGGGTTTAACGTCCCAAAGCTACTCAGGCTGTGAGGGACGTCGTAGTGGAGGGTCCGGAAATTTCGACCACCTGGGGTTCTTTAACGTGCACTGACAACGCACAGTATACGGGCCTCTAAAATTTCGCCTCCACCGGGATTCGACCGCCGCGGCCGGGATAGAACCCGCGTCTTTCGGAACAGCAGCCGAGCGCCATAACCACTGAGCCACCGCGGCGGCTCTCGCCCTATTAAATTCGCGTCGGCTAGTACCCCAGTGTATGCGATGCCAGAGCCTAACTATCTCTGCCCGGCAATAAGTATTAGTTGTTGGGGCACTGTTGACGTGTTATCCTCTTCTATGAGCAGTACTGCTGTATTATTTGCTCCTATGTTGTACCTCTTTTGGGGTCACTAGCACAGCGTTCCGCTTCCCGGTCTTCTGCAGAAAGAAAGTAAGGGATCTGCTCCCCCGCGTGATCACTTTCTTGCTCAACTCCTTTTATCTGCATAGTTAACCTCCCTTACTTTCTATTCTCTCTCTACTCCTCTATCGTTCTACTGCAGATCTAGCCTCTTAACCCAAGGTTAGACTAATGGTTGTGATAACCCTGTGCTCCCATGCAATGTGCCAACCCTTCGGCCAGCCTTGAGACATCAAAAAGCCCGCTTGTGCCCTTCTGCTGCTCCGTTATTTAAAACTAGCCGATAAATTTCACGATCGTGTTCCCCAACTCTCCCCGTAATTCGATTGCACAGCATTGACCGAAAATATTTTAACGCGCTAGGTATTAAGGGGACAGACAGAGAGACGATAAACTATATTAGCTGAGTAGGAAGGGCGGAGCTCCTCTAACGCAGCAGGCCAATCACGCCGGATGGCCATGAGTTAATGCGCCTCGGCGACCCCGTCAGCCTTTGGAGGAGCCGAGTTTAAAAGCCCGGCTCCGAGCTGCGCAGCATGGCCTGCCACTGCTTCTTGGTAGTGATAAAATGGAAGGGGTGATAGGGCCCGGCCCACATAATGTGGGATAGGGTAGCGTTATCATCAGCCTGACTACGCGAACTGAAGGGCAAAGGCTTCTCTGATGTATCTCAAATTAACCCTGTCATTTGCCAGCTGCGCCCACCGTGTGCCCGTAAACTTCTTATCTCATCCGCCCACCTAACTTTCCCCCCCCCCCCCCACTGCTGCGCTTCTTTTCTCTTAGAATCCATTCCGTTACCCTCAAGGACCAGCGGTTAATTGGCCTTCGCATGACATGCTCTGTCCAAGCGAATTTATTCCACTTGATTTTGACTAGGACGTCATTAACGCACGGTTGTTTCCTCACCCACTCGGCCCATTTCCGGTCTCTTAACGTTACGCCTATCATTTTTCTTTCCACAGCTCGCTGCGTTGTCCTTAACTTGAACTGAACCCTTTTCGTTAGCCTCCACGTTTCTCCCCCCTAGGTGAGTACTGGGAAGATACGCCTTCTGTATACTTTTCACTTACGGAATATTGGTAAACTGCCATTCATGATCTGAGAGAATCTGCCCTATGCGCTTAACCCAATTTTAATTCCTCGCCGCGGTGGCTCAGCGGTGCTGGCACTCGGTTGCTAACCCGAAAGACGCGGGTTCGATCTCGGCCGCAGCGGTCAAACTTCGATGAAGGCGAAGTTCTAGAGGCCAGTGTGCTGTGCGATGTCAATGCACGCTAAAAAACCCCACCTGGTCGAAATTTCCGGAGCCCTTCATTACGGTGTCCCTCATAGCCTGAGTCACTTTGGGACGTTAAAGCAACATAAACAAACAAACAATTCTTCTTGTATTTATTTTGCTCTCATGATCGGTATCAACGGTAACTACCTGCCCTAAATAGACAGATTCCTCCTAGATTCATAGATTCTAATAGTTCAAGCTCCTTCTTCTGGTTCTGTGTAGTGTGCGCTCTTCAAAATGCTATACACAGTGTGTGTCCAGGTGAAAAACACGCTGTTCACTTATTTAAATGAGTTTGCAGAGCATATAAACTGAAATCTAAACTAATTAGCACAGACTTAAGTTCTTGCTCATTTATTAAATATTTATTATTTATTTGCATGTTTCGTGGAATTCTGTTTCATTTTAACTGTCATTGTGAGTTTTGCCCGTAATAAATGGGCAGTCTATTTCAGTTATCACTCGACCCTTGTGTTGTCCGAGCAGATTTCAATATTATATTTTACTGCACTTGTCAATTATATTGGGTGTGAACTCTGGATTCTCCTGCATCTTGTGTGCAAAAATGCATATATTGGTGTCTGTTGTGTTGTACTCTTAACCTTCTAATGTCACGGTTGTCTTATGTTATTGTTTTCGGAGGGAAGGCCTCTGCCAGGTGTGTATGACACCTTTTTCCTGTCTTCCCGTGGTTTGTTTGTACATTTGTAAAGACACTGAAATAAACATTTCATTTTTTCGTGCTGCACGTCTATGTTATGCAACCCGCCTAGTTTTGGTAAAGTTCACTGTATGAAAACGATGTTATTATTCACTGCGACAGTGGTTTTTCGGGTAAAGACTAGGTAATGGTACCTTTAAAGGCACTTAAGTGATAAAAAATAAGAATCAGGGTGAAGCTAAGAAGTGGTCCTTTGAATATAAATTAATTTTTTTTAAATATTGGAAATTTTGTACGTCGAAACAAAAGGAAAAAATTTTTGAACGTGGCGAATAAGGGCAAAAAATTACAGACATGAAGAAAACGTGCGTAGTAGCTTAAATTATCGTACAAAGGGATGAACACATATGGATCCGAAAGAGAGAAAAAAGTCATTTTAAGTGCAAAACCCAGTATGTATGCCCCAATGCACAAAAATTACATTCACTGAAAACATTTACACCACTAATAAGATATACGCAAGACTGACATTAAAAATGGCCTAAAGGACACTACTCATCTACCACAGGCTAATTTGTATGTACTAACACCAAGAAAGTTCAATTTTCAAATAGGTTTTTAAAATAATTTTGCATTCATTATTCTGGCGAATATATCAAAAGCAAAAATTTACCGCGATAAAAATTCACGGTATTTTTATTGATTCGCTAAAGCATTCATCTATTATAAAAAAAAGCTTTCTAAGAGTTCAAGCGCCACTTCTTGATAAAACTCGAACAGACGGGAGATCTGGCGTACTCCTCGAGGCACTCGTAAAATTAACATGAAGGCAACGCAGGGTTTTATTCTCGAACCCCTTTTGCTCTTAAAGTACGCAGTGATTTTCATAACTGCCTAATTTTTCAACAGAATGTATTCTTTATGCAGACAATAATATCTTCTTCATATCGCGGGTATCTATCAGTGAACTTTTACTGGACCTTAATCTTAGCATAAGAATTGAGCGTACTGTAGCCGGGAAATTGTCTCGTGATTAAACCATCTAAAACCAAATTCATAATATTCAGCTCCTAAAACAAACTAGGAATAATTATTACTAAGTATACATACAGACACCCATCTTAGTACGTACGCTTACAAAGAGATGCCCATTCTCAGGTATTTAGCTTATAGTTTCTTAACATTTTTCTTCAGATCAGTATGTTGAAAAAGAAACTCCTTACAAGATACGATTGCTTCATAAAGTACGTTATTATTTTCATCTCCCAAAATTTATCACACTTCACTGCGATTTCCATCATTCTCCTCTCTATTATTGTATCCCAACTTCTCACTAACTTGTAATTTGCATTTATCGCAGCTGATTTACTTCAAAATCAAAACAGTTCAAATCGTAACATTTAGCCGATGCTAGTTCCTTGGTACATAAACTTTTCACTACCTAATCATTTGCAACGTCCAAAGCTTACCACGGTTAGTTAAGGCATTAGAGCTGACCACTTAGTCAATATTCAAGGCATTATCTGCATTTTGCATCATTAGTAGAATGCAGCTTTGGAACCTCGGCATTGTGATTTTTGAACAAAAATTACTTTTACTGTTAAAAATCCGAACAAACTGTGGAACGCAGACAGGTAGTTTTCTAACCATAAAACCATTGAATGATTTCGAAAGGCCGAAAGCCAAGGCTATCTTGTCTCACTCAAAAAAACTCTTCGGATTATTTATTTTACAACAAGTCCACATTATTCTCTGTACACAATACCACTAGGATATTTTGCCTTTGTTTATTCTTTAAGTTAATCTGTATGCTGCTGATATATCCTTTATTTACATGCTAGTTCCGTACAATTCCTCGTGCTGTAGTTGTTATATTTACTTGCGTATGCCTGCCAATTTTTATGTTGCAACTAAGGATTCTCTGTCACTTTTTTAGTGCATTCGTAAATAAGCTTATTTTATCCAGTTGTAACAAGAGGCTCTGCTACACTGTGGCACTCTGGCAGCTCTTACTGTATACTTAATGCCAATGCACTGCATTTTCCTTCAATTATTGAACTGCTGTCTTGACTCAACGAGGAGATTGGCAAATTGTGCGCATAAGGCTATTCGGTTACAATAATATACCACCCGTAGTTTGTATTCAGATATATCATGACAGCATGCAAACCTGTTATGATATGCGACTTTCGCGCTAAAATAGTGCTAAGTATCTTAAGCTAATTCTAACATTCTTCTTATTTCTTCTTTTTGCGGCGCATCAAAATTTCTTGACGCGTGGCATGGTAGCAAGCGCGGCGCAAGATTTACGACGGAAATACCTATTAAAAAACCTAGTTTTGCCTTTATATCTTCCCGATACGTTGCCAATTTGCCTGTGCTACAGTCCATTTGTGGCAGGTTAGAATGAATTAGCAACAAGGCTGGCGTAAGGTGTATAAAAAACAATTACCTTCCAAAGTCTCCTTTTTTGCACGAAAAAAAAAACTGCTTTCATATTATGACTAGCCGACAGGAGCTCTTAAGATTACCTCTTGTGGAACCTCCTCTGGCGTGGCTTTTATTTTTCAACGTTTATGTAGTGATTAGATCCCGGAAGAGTGTAGACAACTTATCATTACAGAACTAATATCTGCAGAATGAGGAGTGCGCACTTAAAGGGTAAACAGACTAATTACGCAAGCGGGACCCCGTGCGTACCGAACCGAAACTGCTACTTCACCTGCGGTGTTGCTGAGAATTAGGAGACGCAAATGGAGCTCCTCTCACTTGTACTACAAACTTGTGCTTTCGAGAAGAGCATTATTGCCCACCTATCTGCAACCAATTCGCGCAAAAAAACAAAGAAATGAGATGTGGAAAAGCAGAAAGCACTTACCTTTCCGGCGCTGTCTTTAGAGGTGTAAATCACTGAAAGGTAGGAAACGAAAAATAAAATGCGCTAATATCTTAAACCTGTAAAATGATTCATATTAATTCGCGATGTACATCTACGTTACCTTTAAATTTACAGCTGACGAAATGTGCGGCCCTTTGCGCATGATTAGGCTTACATAAAAATATTTTCTAAAAGAAAAACTCGATAGGCTGCGAAAGATTTGGGATAAACTATATAGTACTAAATTTGCTATTTTAAATTTGCGGTCACTTGATATGTTAAACCTAGTGTGATTAGCCCCTTCTAGAAAAGAGAACTTAATTGCGGAGGAGGCAGCTAGAGAGAGAACATTCATATGCACCAGAGGTCTCTATAACAAATGATTCCTTCACAAATCAAGTTCATTTTAGAATTTCGCCCCCTTTGGTACTGGCTGAAACGTTGTCATGTTCTAGGCTTCAAAGAAAAAGCAAAGAGTGAACGGGGGCGCGTTGTCACTTCAGCCAATGGCGGAAGCGTAAAGATGGTTTGCGCAATAAGAACAATCACATGATGGAAGACGCGACAAGCGCCAACTGACAAGTGATTTATTAAAAGAACAGACATTTAAATATACGCGTATCAGCGCAGGCACATAAGGGTATCACAAGCGCACCGGGTATAAAATAAAATATACAAGTTTACGCCATCATGCTTTCAAGGAAGCGTGCCTCTCTTTTATATGGTCTGATTGAAGTATCGCTTATGCATTCTTGTCCTTTCTATTTGATGAAAAACGCCTCTAGAAGTTCCCGTGCACACTCATGTTTGTTCTTGCGTAGAATCTCAACCCCTATATGCCTATAGTGTTCTACATGTAGGACACAGCTTTTTTTTCTCAGTAACTCTAAATGTTTACTGTACAAACGCTTGCACCCGCTGGCGTAGATTCAAGAGGCTCTATACCTTTTCTGGCCAAGGGTCGTGTTGTGTGCATTCATTTTTGCGCTTTGTGGGCGCTCAGAAAGATCCGCGACCTTCTCCGGTCGCAATTTTTCAGATTCGACCCTATCGATTACTTTAAGGTACCACAAGAAAAAATAATATCTGCGCATGGTCATCAAAAAACCACCGCACGTGATGATAAATGCAATTTTAGAGCTAATGTCAAAAATTTGAAGATTACCAGACTTGACAGGTAGCGAATTTGCCTATAGTATGCTACATTGTAGGACGGCTCAAAAGTCGACTTTTGAGCCGTCCTACATTGTAGCATACTAAAGGCAAATTCGCTACCTGTCACCAATCGGTGATGAGAACTGTATTTCCGCCAGTAAAAGAATGATTCTGAATTGTTCTCAATTGAAACGAGCATTTCATATATATACAAAAAAGTAACTTTTTTCTCACCTCTGATGTTTTTGCATATATGGGTTAACTTGTTTTAGTAGAGGCATGCATTTGTGATCAACGCAATGCATATCCAGGTGACGCTGCTCCTGATTTTCAATGGACCGCTAATGTTCACGAATGCGAATATTCATACAGCCGCCTTTCGGCACTATGTAGGCTTCACCACATTAAGGCGTTTCACCACAAAGCACGGCGTTTCACCACAAAGCACATTCACCACAAAGCACGCCAACTTGGCAATCCATATAGGGGTTCCTGTGCTTAACGCCGCAGCCATGTTGATTCTTTTCTGTGGTGCGCCTGCTAATGCCGGCACAAAGGTGACTTAGCTTGCGGGGTGCCGAAAAAACCAGCGGGACGCCGTTCTTGTTTCCTATATTCTATAGATTCTGTGCAGTCCTGTGGACGTACGGAATTACTACTAGCCTGTTGGTTTTGATAGCTACACCAGTGCGTACATTGTGAGTGGATTGTAAATTTTTTGACAGCGTTTTAACTGCTGCCAGGACAACCATATCAGGAAAACCAGGACCTGCAACCTTGAAATCTGCATGGCAAAGCTGGTTCGCATGGTATGCGGACAGGACTTCTTTAAAAACTTCTCAAGCATGTCTTTAGCAATAGCTCTTTTAGGATTTTTGAGTGTGCGTAATCGTAAGGTAATAGTTGTTTCCTTGAGCGGGGAACATGTTTCGTTAAGCGTTACCGATCATTGCACCGATGACATTTAGGTAGTGGCTATGAGAATACAGCTCGGCTTCGAACCCCTTTTTTGCGTTCGTGTACTTGTCCCAGTGGAAGAAGGTAGCATTAGATTTGTTTCTACAGCAGCTTTGCGACCGCTGACCAGCTCGTCGAATCATCAGCGGTGATTTTAACGCCCATCATGCCGTCTGGGGTGACAGGAACACGGGTTGCCGTGGACGCAAACTCGTACACGTTATTGACAGTTTGGACCTGTGTATTGCCAATGACGGAAGCCCCACTTTCTTCCGGCCTCTAGCCTCAGCGACAGCTACAGAACTGACTTTTCATTCACCTGATGTCCGCGTGAGGTTGTCAACAGCGCCTGACCGCATGGGAAATGATCATTATCCGAGTTTTGTGTTTGCTGCCGACTTTCTCAAGCGTGGTCCTAAAATCAGCAATGGGGTCAACTGGGACAAGTACAGAGAGCACCTAGAACGTGTTTCGGGTGATGTTATTGACAAAATGATTTCTAGCAAGATGGAAGCAACTATAACGGTCAAATTGCTTGGTCATTTTCCGGCCCCGGATTTTTAAAAAATTGGCAGTTGCTTAGCTCGTCTATGCCAGGATATACGTCGCGAAAGCTAAGGCATAGCTTGGTCAGCATTGGTTATTCTTGATTGCAAGTCAAGGTTAGTCTGGTTGTCTAGCTATGTTGTTGTTGCACTGAAGACGACTCCGGCTGCTGTCGCTGCTGCGAGCCGTCGAGACATCGAACATTAAACGTGCCCGCCTCGCGGCAGCATATTCACGGCGTTTAGCCAGTCGTTCGGCGCGGTGTTCCGCTGTTTCCTGGGCGATTCGCTTCCTCTTCATCTCGTTTCAATGTCGATTCCAGGCCTCCTGCTGCTTAGTAGACTTGTCGCCGTCCATACTGCCCCCTCATTTGTGGTTGCGGCAAACGCGAGCTCTCCTTTTCAATCCTCTGACATGTTATCAGGCATGCGACACAGCTGGCGAAGTGAGCGGAGGCGAGCGCAGCGACAAGGAAAGGGGTGTTGCGTCATGCCAGATGGGGCAGCGAAAGCGCGGCGTCCGCCCAGCTGCGGCGGTTGCTAGGCAACGGCTCAAGGTCTGTCTCTGTGCCTCCTCAGAGCACCGCCACGGAGAAATCGCAAGTTCCGAAGAAGACGAAGGGTTCATGCTAAGGTGGCTGCACATCGCTCCAGTGAAAAATCTCGCCATCGGCATAAATACGTTCCTTATATCAAGAGAACTGACTTCGTACCATCTGAGGAAGCTCCCGAGGCTCGCGCGCCGTCTGACTGGGTGGCAGTAAGCAAATGTCATTCAGTAATCGCGGCAGATGGAATGGGCTCCAAGGCTAGGCCTATAGCCACAGGTGACGCGCTGGCAGAGGTGGCTTCACCGGCGTCGGTCCCTGCTCCCGGTCCATCAGCGGCAGCGCACATCCCGACTTCTCCAAATGCACCTTAGCCCGCGAGCGATCTGCCCTCTGGGCGGAACTCGGCAATGGCTGCCCGGCCTCCACTGCTGGATGGGGCTTCAACCGTGCAGCGTGAGGAGGAGAGCTCACCATAGGACCTGTCTTCAGCACCTCCATCCGTGCCACCGGCTTGCGCAGTTCTCAGAAGCGCCCATCAGGGAACACTGCACAGGATTCGTCTTCTGCCAACTGCAGCTCACAAGGCAAGCGTTCCTGCCCAGCGTATGCCAACCAGGTGGTTTTGCCGACACCGGGATCGGTATCGTATAAAGTGGCCATTAAAGCTCTTGCAGCCAAAAGCCTGACAGACATTCCGAACAGGATTCTTCAAGCGAACGTGGACGAGTGTCTTGGGACCAAAGGTTCTCGTGGCTTCACGTCTAGAACGAAATCTAATACCATCGCTGTGTGGATCCTGACTTTGGCTGCTGTCGAGCGTCTGCAAACGCTCAAGTGCATATTGATTACAAGCGAGATCTCGGTGCCGGTCCAGGTGTACCTAGTAGAAGGTTCCGACCTTCAACGCTGTGTTCTTTACAACGTCGACATTGCCGAAGACCAGCCGACCTTCCAGCGTGAGCTGTACTGTCCAACCCACCGTGTCATCCAAGCGCGGTATATGGGAAAGGGGCGCTCGTGCATCGTCACACTACAGGGCCCACCAACTCTCCCAGAACGACTTTTCTACTAAGGCCGTATCCTGCAGCCTCGCCCTTACAAACCGAGCGCTGTATATTGCTACAGCTATTTCAGACCTGGCCACATGCGCCAATCATGCCCTTTTGCAGCGCAAGATGAGCCTCGGCCACAGGGCACACCGTCTTACAGGTGCGGTTTTTGCAAAACTGACGACCGCGAGATCAGCTCTCCAACTTGCCCAACAAAACAGAAAGCAACTGAGAAGGTTCGACGTGGGATCCGTAAGCAAGTGCCTCCGAATGAAAACAGAGCCCTGATACAGACTTACAACAGGTTTGCGGCTCTTCAGTGGGATGAAGACGACTGGCCGGAGCTTTCTGAGCCCAATCCACCTGCAGCCCCTGCCGAACAGTCGTACAGTGACAAAGTGCGCAAGGATCGCCGTCGCCTTCAAGCTACACAAAAGCACAGCATACTGGAACCTCTGCGTGAGGACATGGCAGCAGTTGCCGACCAAATTACACGTCTTTTAGCCGAGGTCTCTAAGCTACGGCAACGCCGTGAACTGCTTGCTCGCCGTAGACAACCAGCGGAATCCCACTCCACGCCAATCAATGCTGCAGCGCCTTCGAATACGTCCAGCACTCATGCGTTTTTCGCAGACTCTACCAGGTACTCTGCAGCACTGCAGGATAACTCAACAACATCGCTCCTCCGATTTATAGTAAACCTGTTATCTAACCTGACATCAGTTCAATTACAACGCTTGGAAGCCTAATCGAAAATGGCGAGTACACGTTATTGTGGTGTGCTCCAATGGAACTGCAGAGGCCTCTCCACAAAGCTGGGAGAGCTCAATTCTCCACTTCGCATGAACAAGCCCCAGGTGTGGGCCCTACTACTGCAGAAGACCAATGCCTTGCCATCCATTCCGGGCGTTAATGCATACATGTCTCCTTCAATGAACGACCGTCGTGTACACACTGTTGCCCCTCCGGGAAAGGCGGCGGTGTACGTTGATGCGCATTTTCCTCAAGTTCGCCTCTCTCTAGAAAACTGGTGCACCTCATATCAAGAGGTAGTCGCAGTGGCTCTGAAGCTACCCAAGGCAACTGTTGTGGTCGTGTCATACTATGTAAGACCCACCGCTGGAGCTCCCTCCCCCATTAATCTGGGGTGGTTATTAACTCTACGACGACAACACCCAGGGATGCCTGTTTTAGTAGGTGGTGACTTTAACGCTCCTCATCCGGACTGGGGGTACCCCACTTCAAGCCCCCGTAGTAGGCATTCGCGTATGCGCTGTTTGTTTTACTCAACCACCCAGATTCAGCAACGCGGACTGTGCGCCATGCTCGCAGACAACATATGCTCCGGACTTAACGTGGTGGTCAGGACCCGGGACTCCATCGTGGTACCTGGTGCCAGACTGCTGGGGTAGTGACCACCATCCTATCATCATCGGTCTCCATCTATAAAGGGCCGGCCGATTATGCCGTAGGTGTTCTGTGGTCAATTGGGAAACGTTTCGCACCACCGTCGAAGATCTCTCTCTGCAATCATCTCCACTGCTTGCGGACTGCATACAAACTGCGCTGAATAAGGCTACTGCTGTCACCTGGACGGACCTGAATCGTCCGGCGCCTGATTTGGGTCTGCTTAAGCTGTGGGCTGCTCGCCGACAAGCGAAGATGGCAGCTTAATAATTAGCTTTTGGGGAAAGGAAATAGCGCAGTATCTGTCTCATATATCGTTGGACACCTGAACCGCGCCGCATGGAAAGGGATAAGGGAGGGAATGAAAGAAGAAAGGAAGATTTCTGTGCAAGCACGGACAAGGCTGAATTACCTTACTGCCAATGCTCGCAGATATGAACGCGATCTCTCGCGACGGCAGTGGCATGCGTGTTGTGAGCAGTTCTCGACGAAGTCATCGAATGCTGCAGTCTGGCGAATGTTTCGTGCAATGGAACATGGTTCCCGTCGTCCTGACGCAGCGGCCACAGCATGCTTCGCAGCTAACTTAGCTCCGGATGATTTCGCCAGAGAGGCAGCGCGGAAGTTTTCCCCCAAGTATGATGTGTTGCCTCCAAGGGTCATAGGAGCCCCCTTGGCTACCATTCCAGCATATGTCGATAAGCTCCTATCTACAGCCGACGCCGAGGGAATTGCAAGCCCATTTTCAATGCCCGAGTTGCTTGCAGCAATAGACGAGGCCCGTCGGAGGACTGCACCGGTCCGAACTCCATTCCGTACGAGGTTTACAAGAACTTAAGTAGCACTGTACGGCCTCAACTCCCGCCACCATTAACATGGTATAGATAGAAGGCGTCGTACCGAAAAAATGCTTGCCAAACGACTGTCGTGGTGGCTTGAGCACCAGGTTTCCACCATCCCGCCCAAATCGGCTTTCGTACGTCCATAGGTACAGAAGATGGACTGGCTGTCTTGGCATCAGCAGTTCTGGCCTCAACTCGCAGCCACAATGTACGTACTGTACTGGCCATCGAAGTTGAAAAGGCGTACGATAATATCAGTCATGCTGCCATCCTGGATTCGCTTTACATGCTGCATTTCTCCGTGTGCGCAATTTTGTGAAATTGTTCTTCAAGGCCGACATTTGCCATACGCCTCAGTGGTGAGGCCGTCGGATCATTTGTGCCTCTTCCTGGCGTTCCCCAGGGATCGGTGTTATCTCAAACAATATTCAATATTGCTTTTATTCCCCTTGCTTTGCGCTTACATGATGTCTCTGAGATTAAGTACTTATTGTATGCTGATGACATAACGGTGTGGAGCACTCACAACGACCTTATGACTCAAGCAGCAGGCCTACAATGAGCCACAGATATTACGTCGACTTTTGATTCTTCAATTAATTGGTCTGCAGCTTTCAGTGAGCAAAACCACGTTCGCGTCAGTCGCCAACCACTGGGAGTGCCGTAAACTGGCTGCAACACCAATTCGTCTCTATCCGGAACTCCAAGCCAAGAAAGTTCGACCGTAAAAATCTTGGGCTTGACAATACACGAGTCTGGTACAGGTACTGCTTGGTTTTCCCGGGATAAAAAGCAAGTAATTCAGGCGTTGGGTCTGATTAGACGCATTGCTCCTAAAAGAGGAGGAGCCCGCTCTCATGTTGCACGACATATGGTGCGGGCGGTTGTGCAATCGCGCCTCGTTTACCAAGCCCAATTCCAGCATTTGACGAGGGCTCAATGGGAACGTCTTGAAGCTGTTAATCGAGAGGCAATGAGGGTCATCACTTGCCTTCCCCGCATTACCCCAATCGTGGCGCTCCAAGAACATGCCCAGCTGAATACACTAGATGCGCTGGTGCAGCAACGACGTGACGCTCGCCGCCGAAAGTCAAGCCTTACACACAAAGCTTGTGCACTCAGGGCATATGCTTCATCGCACTCCATTCTACAGCCGCCCCCGCCAGTTGTTCCTCCCTGGCGTTTTGGGCAGCAAAGGGACATCAAGCCAACTTATCTACGTCGGCCATCATCTACCCACGCGGCATCGTCGTTTCGCGACCGAATTACAGAGCAAGACGCCAATCTGCCGCAGGGCTCCATCGTTATGTACGTTGACGCAAGCATCTACGCCTGCGAAACAGCGGCAGTTTACTGTCCTTTCAATCCTGCTCTGAACAAAACGTGAAAGTTTCGCCTCTCAGAACCTCCTTCCTCCTTCTGTGCGGAGATGCTTGCGGTTCAAGGGGAACTTTGCTCTGTGGCCGCTGTTCCCATGATAACCAGGGCTCGCATTGTCATTCGCACCGACGCCCTTCACGTCACACGCCTACTACGACGAGTCAGTCGCAACCCAGAAATCTGCCAAGACATCCATCGTCTAGTAGCACGCATCCCGCAGCAAATCCGATTTGAGTGTGTCCCGCGTGACCTCCTGAGCGCACAAAGCCGCACAAATTTTGCGACCCGCCTTTCGACCCCAACCTCGTCTTTCCCTCGAGTCTTCACTCTGGATGATACCACCCTCCTTTTAACAAGAAAGGAACACCTCCGGCGCCGCACACGTGCTCTAATTCCTCCGTGTGCGGTAACCCTCCGCCGTGGTCTTACCCGTGCAGAGGAGGTTGCACTTCGGAGGATACGGGTCGGGGTTGCCCTAACTCCAGCTGTGACACGCAAGTGGCCGCATTTCAAAGATTTATATCTCCGCCCCGGGCGTCCAGTCATTAAGAACAGAGACTCTGAGGCGGATATCCACCACCTGTTGTGGGACTGCCCGGCGCTGAAGCCGATGAGAATTCGGCACCTGGCGACTGTGGGACTCTCACCGGACAATTCGGATTCCTATATTGCCTGGAAACAGGTTCCATATCATCGTTCACTTCTTGATTTCATCAAATCAGCCCACCTTTTTTCATTTATTTGAGCATCTTACTCATCTCTCACTTCATAGTATTTATGCCCTGAGGCAATAAACATCGCTTAAAAAAATCGCAAGTTCGTGGCCAGTAGAGCCTTCCCTTTAAGACTCAGGAACCTTTGCGCAACGAGAAGAAGGGTGGAGCGACAACTCATGAATGTGGAAGGACGACAGGGACTTGAAGAAAACCTTCATCAGGCTGAATTCTGCCATTCGACATCACACGAACATGCTCTACAGGTCGCAATGAGCCTCATTCTGCGCTAGTATGACTGTGTTCTCACCGCTGACGAGAATATGGCGAGTTATTGCCAGCCTTGCAGGAGAATCTCGTCCTCTGAAGCCTTGTTAAGCTCTTGCAATACGCGAAGAAAAACCAATTGGGTGCGTGTCAGAGGAATTTGTAGACGCAATCGTACGTGCTAACTTTGAAATGAATATATATATATATATATATATATATATATATATATATATATATATATATATATATATATATATATATATATATATATATATATATATATATATATATATATATACACCACCTGCTTCCTCCAGGTCTATACTCGACGTCCCGTTCATGCTTAGGGAGCTTCAGGCGGCGCTCAGTGGCCTGCGGCGCCGGTGTGCACCAGGTCCCAACGATATATCCAACCAAATGCTTCGTATTCTCCCCCTGGAACTCAGGAAGGGGCTCCTAAACTTCATCATTCGAGTTTGGGAGACTAGCGATGTTCCACCGTCATGAAAGGTGGCATATAGTTCCAGTACTGAAGCCTGGCAAAGACATGACGGACCTTGCCTCGTATCGCCCTGTGTCAGTGACCTCCTCTGTAGCTAAGCTGATGAAGAGTGGGCACGGCGGACCGCGAGCGACCATGTGGCCTAACAGACCATTCTTCTGCCTTGTACAGGTCCTTGCTTTTGGTCTCGTCGGAACAACAAAGCAAATCAACCAAGTTGACGGGCAGATCGACCTTCCAAACCTGCCAGATGCAGTCGCTGATCCCCGATCTGCGGCTGCGTCAAGATTATCAAGGGACCGAATTTCTCTTCTTCCTTTGGCGATATCTTTACTGTTCCGTGATGCACCGACAGCGCCACCATCACGACACGTGACCTCATCGCTTTGGAATATAAAAGAGCAACTTCAAGCCTTCGACTTCAGTGGGCACGGCGGACCGCGAGCGACCATGTGGCCTAACAGACCATTCTTCTGCCTTGTACAGGTTTGTGCTTACTACAGCTCTGTTAAAAGCGACAACCGTTGTCTTTTGGTCTTGCCGTGCCCAGAGCAAGCTGTATTAATGGTGTATGACGTGTACTGCGTATGCTTGCTACTCTTGAGCGGAGATATCGAGTTGAATCCCGGACCTGATACGGAAGGTTCCAGCACAAATGAACTGCTTGAAAACCTGCTTTTGGGACAGAATAAATTAATTGAGGATGTTGCAGCACTTCGTATACAACAAACTAGCATGGAAACACGTCTGACGGACTGGGAAACTTGATTTACAGAAATGGAGAAACAAGCCGCGCGCGTGGAAGCACTGGAATGCACGGTTAAAGCCTTAGAAGCGAAAATTACGGATTTGGAGGATAAAAGTAGACGCTCGAATTTACTGGTTTTTGGGGTATCAGAGGAACCAGAAGAGACAGAGGCTGTACTGCGTCGTAAAATTCTAACTGATATATTTTCTACCAAGTTACAAATCACGTGCAAGTCTGTAGCCCGAATACATCGGATCGGCAAGAGCGATAAAACGCGGCCAGTAATTTTATATTTTCAAGATTACGAAGAAAAGAAGTGTCATGCAAAATGCTTTCAAACTCAAAGGTTCTAATACTTCTGTTCAAAACGATTACTCACGAAACACGCTCAGGAAGCGTAAACTTTTGTGGGACAGTACTTCAGAGGAAAGAGAGCACAAAAGAAAAGTTCAACTAATCAACGAGAAACTTCGAGTCGACAACGACCTTTACATTTGGGATGACGCTAAAAACTGTAGGAAAAAAATTGGTAAATATAACAGTGCTAAACAAGACTCACTTCTCCGGACTGATACGAAAGATATGCGCATATTAAATATAAATGCACGCAGCATTGTTAACAAAAGTGATCAGTTAGAGGCTATTATCTTAGGTTACAACCCGCACATCGTTGTTTTGACCGAAACATGGGTACACAGTGGCATAGATGATGAAGACGTCTTTCCACCATCTTACAGTGTTTTCCGTCGTGACAGATCAACGAGGGGAGGCGGGGTGGCTCTGCTGGTAAAGCAAAACTTGTCAGCAACTCTCTTGTGTCAGGCTGATAGCACTGAAACTATTAGCCTAAAGATTTCTTACTACGAACATTCATTCTTGCTATTTGCCGTTTATCGAGCGCCTGGCTCACCACCTCAATTCCTGTGTGATTTGCGTGAGCATGTCAGTTCATTCGTACATAAAAAAATTTTTTTAGTGGGGGACTTTAATCTTCCAGGAGTTAACTGGGAACATTGTTCTTCTAGTGGCGAATTTAGCACTCATGTTAATTATATGCGTGAAATAATCTTATGCCACAATTTGCACCAAGTTGTCAACTTACCAACGCGAGTGCATGGTTCTTCATCATCAATGCTTGATCTTGTCTTCGTGAGCAAAACAAGCGAGAATTTTTCAGTATCAATTGAACAAGGAATGTCTGATCGTAGGATGGTGTACTATTCGTGTCATTTAAAAAAATGTACCGCTAAGAAGGCAAAAACTGTACAAGCGAAGGACTTCGCACGTGCCAGAGACGAAAGCGTGTTAGATTACCTCGATTTACACCTAAGCAACTTTCACGGAAGCAATCTAGTAGAACTTTGGGACAAGTTCAAAAAAATCTGCACTTATTGCATCGAAAATTTCGTTCCAACGAAAACAAAGAAAACAGGAAATGAAAACCCTTGGATAACGCGTGAAGTCATTCACTTGAAAAGAAAAATAAAACGCTTAAGACGACGGAATGCCTCACCAACTACAGTACAGAACTTACAAGCTACGCTGAGCTCGTCAATTGGGCATGCCAAACGGCATTATTTCAATAACACTTTGCCGCACTTTATTCGTACGGCTCCAGAAAAATTCTGGAAATTTCTGAGCAAAAAGAACAAGGCAGTGGATCAAATAATTAAAGATGGCATTCCCGTTGTCGAAAAGCAAAGTATCGCCGAACACTTTATTGCATTCTTCCACAGTGTGTTTATTAACTCAGAAGAGCGTGCACTTCCCTTTTCACCTTTATGAAATGTATCTCCTGAATTTGAATCCGCTCAAGGTGTACTTTCTATGATCCTTAATCTAAAAACAAAATCTACCCCAGGACCGGATAACATACCGAATGTTTTTCTGCGCCGATACGCAGAAATGCTGTCACACTTTCTGGTAATAATTTTCGGTGCGTCACTGTCCACTGCAGCCCTTCCCCCTGACTGGCGGACGGCACGTGTAGTACCAGTGCTAAGAAGGGAGACCCCACAATGATTACTAACTACCGACCAATTTCGTTAACATCATCTTGTTGTAAGATGCTTGAACACGTCATAGCCAACTTCATCAGAGATTTTCTGGAGGATAACAATATACTTTCACCTGCGACGCATGGTTTTCGTAAAGGATTTTCTACGGTGACACAATTAAGAACGGTAATCCATTCCCTTGCTAGAATTTTAGACAAATCCGGCCAGGTGGACGTTCTTTTTTAGACTTCAGGAAAGCCTTTGACCTTGTTTCACACTCTAAGCTTATTGAAAAACTTAAAATGATTAACCTTCCTCCTTTCATTATTAACTGGGTTGCTGCGTATGTCACTGATCGTAGACAGTTTGTTAATATTGATACTTGCTACTCCCATGAACTTCCAGTTACTTCCGGCGTCCCTCAGGGCAGCGTGCTAGGACCATTGTTGTTTTTAATATATAAAAATGACATTGTGAGCGTTATTACTGAACCCGTCCAAATACGATTGTTTGCAGACGACTGCGTGCTGTTCAGGGAAGTGTCAAGCGAGGATGACCAGATAACTCTTAATAATAATCTACAAAATATTCTTTCCTGGTGTCATTGTTGGGATATGCAATTGAACGCTGACAAAACAGTGTATATGAAAATAACCAAGAAACTTAATAACCTTTCTTTTCCCTATGCCCTCGGGACAGAACCACTAACCGAAGTCAGCGAGTATAAATATCTTGGCGTCACACTAACAAACAGCCTAAACTGGAACACTCACATAACTAACGTATGTGACACAGCTTTTCGGAAACTTTGCCTTCTCCGTCATAAATTGAAGCATGTCCCCGCCGAAACTAAACTTTTAGCTTATACATCATTAATAAGACCAAAACCTGAATATGCATGCGTAGTGTGGGACCCTTATACCAAAACTAACATTGATGCTCTCGAAAGAATACAGCGTAAGGCAGTCAGGTTTATTTTTTCGAAGTACCGTACAACTGATTCCCCGACAGCACTAATGAAACAACATGGAATACCGACACTGGAACTGAGAAGAAAAATTCAGCGGTTAAAATTTATGTTCCTTCTTAAAAATAACCTTCTTGCTCTGACTCCTGATCCGTACATAACACTACTTACGGCACGCCGAACACGACATCGACACGATGGCTCTCTAACGCCATACAGCACCAGAACTAATGTTTTTAAATATTCTTTTTTTCCTCGCACGATAACAGATTGGAACAACTTACCTCTGCCTCTTCTAACCAGCGTTGATTCAATTGAAACCTTGAATTGCTCTTGAATATTTTTCTTGTCTGCTTTTTGGTTGCCAAAACTGATGGTGTTTTTGCCTTGCTGCAAGTTTGACATTTCATTTTTGCATATTTCATTCATTGGCTTACTTCTGTTTGTTTCTGTTTGACTTTCCCAAATGAAGAGCTCGGTTTGCATTTTGTTTAGTCCTTGTTTTGCTCATGTTCTATTGCCCATAGAACAAGTGTTTTGAAATTATTATTTGCTATCTTCGTTCTATACGTTGATGCCAAGTGTATGCCCCTCCTGCTTGGGCCGTAAAGGCCTGCAGTATTGAATAAATAAAAATAAATAAGAAGCTGGTAAATGAACGCTTATCGTGGTGGCTTGAGGACAACAAGTCACTGCCAACATGTATTACTGAATTCCGCCGAGATCTTAGTGCCCAAGATAGCGTCTTAGACTTGGTGAGTGACACTGAACACCAGAGAGCTTTCGGCCTTTCACCCTTAGCCATTTTTCTTGGCGTTGCAAAAGCTTATGACAACGTGCTTCAGAGCTCAATTCTGAACAGTTTGCAGGGCATTGGCATACAGGGCCATATGTTAAGATTTATTTACACGTTCATCAGTGATCGTGCGGTTCGTGTACGGTTAGGGAGTAACTTAAGCTCCGAACGAGTTCTATCACGAGAAGTGCCTCAAAGAAGTGTTCTTTCGCCCACGCTGTTTAACGTCTTAATGGCTGGCCTTCCCAATTCATTGCGAAGCAAATTGCAGGCAAGTACGTATGTCAATATATGCTGACGAAATATGTAGTTGGATTACTGGCTACCAACACAAGAGATTAGCCCTGATAGCTGGACAGGCTCTACTTTCGGTACAAGCTTGCCTTCAAGGTGTGGGTTTTTGTCTATCAGTGTAACATTCCGACTTTGGCCTGTTTTCAGGTATAAAAAGACGTCAAGCACGGTTGACGATAGACCTTGGTCACTCTTGCATCCCCTAATTCAATCACCCGCATTTTCTGGGTGTCGTTATTAACTTCCATCTAGTGGCGAAAAGCTGTCGACGCGACTGTCTCATCTCTATCTTCGCGTCTCAATGTTATCCGTAGAACTGCACATAAGCCATGAGGAAACCATCGTTCTTCAATGGTCAAACTCTATGAAGCGCTGTTGGTCAGTCGCATAATTTATAAATTACGCTTATTTCCTCCTTGGCACCATAGCTTGAACGCCTCGAAGTTCTCCATAGAAAGGGCCTAAGAAGAGCCATTGGAGTTCATCAGGCGGCTACGAACAAGGCAGTACTTCATGAATCTATATCGCAACCTCTTAGCCTTGTCGCTTCTCAGAGGCTACTAATGCATCTTTGCCGCCAACGAGAGACGGTAGATGGGCAATCCCTTCTCCAGCGGCTCTGCAAGAGATATGAGTCGGATGCATACTTGGCACTTAATACTCTTAGTTCTTTAGGCTCTAATGTTCAAAGGCAAAGGAAACGGTCGAAACCACCCTGGTTTTTTCCGACCCTCGACTATAAGGTCACAATTCCCCATGTAAGTGCAAAGCGCAGCTCTCCTTTGGTGGCAACGCGTTCTCCCATACTCGAACATTTAGAAAAAAAGAGTACGTTCGCGATCTTCAAATTCTATGGATGGTTATGTGGACAAGGTCAAACAAGCTAGCGCAACGGCTTTTTACATTTGTTCTTTGGACTGTAAGTGGTCTGTACGCTTTACTGCGGTCGTATCCCCCACAAGGGCCGAAAGTGTTGCTATTAAGATTGCTTTACGGAAGTTATTGTCTTGTGCTGCTCAAACGGTTGTCATCCTGATTCAGAACCTGCCTTTCAGAGGTTATAGCGTGGGTTCTCTACTGATGCCTTGTCTATAAGCTTTCTACGCTTGGTCCAGAATCTGCACAGCAGAGGCTTTGCACTATATTTCCAATGGGTGCCCTCTCACATAAGAGTCAGAGACAATGAGGTGGCAGACAGCCCGCCCATAAAGCTGTGTCATGAAATTCATCAAAAAAGTACCTCAAGATAAACAAAGATTCTTCATAGAAACTGTGCACAAACAATTTAGTACCCTGTGGAGTGCGTACCACAAGCCATGTGTGACCAAGGAACATTGAAGATCACAGGCCACTCTACCACATCGAATTCGCACGGGCTCTGTTCGTACTCCTGCCTGGATGTATAAGACGTGCATTGCATCGTCTCTGCTATGTTCTTTATGAGGTGTGTGTGGGGATATAAAACAATATATTATGTACTGCCCAGAGTACAACGCGGAAAGGTATGTGGTGTTCGCTTCCTTCAAGAAGACAGGAGCTCTTCACAGTACGGCTCAGGACATTGTCTACCCAAGTGGAAACCAGACATATAGAAGGGAGTCCGCCCGCCTTCTTTTAACATTGCTTCAGGACACTGATCTTGTCTTCAAATGGTAACAGAAGGAACGGACTATAGTCTACTGTGATTGAATGTGTGCGTCGATGGTGTCTTCTGGATTGGACTATGTCCTAGTGTGAGTGAATGTGGGCATAGATGGTGACTGCGGGAGTGGAATATCTACTATGATAAGTGAATGTGCGCATAGCGGGGCGGATCCGAGAGGTTTTAGGTCATCTTTAAAATATAGGTGACCCTACGGTGGAAAAATTGCCGGCAGAACAAGCAAGGCTAATCCCGCCTGTAGTAGGCAACAACTGAACTCAACTCGGGGACCGAAACAATAATACGCTTGTTCCTGAGAAAAGATAAGTTTAAGGTCCAGGAACTGTGGAATGCTATCGACAGGAGCTCGTGTGTAAATGTTGAGCCTAAGGCGTTAGTCTTAACGAGATTCAAAATTTCTGCAATAACATTGTTATACATAAAATCACTCCGTTTCTTCATGAGAACAAGAAAATTGTCCACATATATAAAACCATGAACAACGTCGTCATTCTATAGTACACGAAATAAGGTGCAGTCAATAATGGATAAAAAGATGTTACATAAAACTGGTGTCACAAAAGACCCAGTACACACTCTCTGACGCTGCAGAAAGGACTGGTTGTTCAAAGTGATAAAAATGGAATTCAAGTAACATTGCAATAGTGTCGGGAAGATATCCACCGAGATGCATGCTGTGTTTTGAGAGCATATGGCTCTGTTGCCTTCAATGCTGCTACGTACAGATTCAAAAAGTGCATGTGGTATCTCCAGAGAATCCTAGTTTAATACTTTCTTTTGTCTGCAGAAGCAGTATGACATCCACAGAATTTTTGCAGCGTAAGGATTATCAATTTTTCAACATCTTCAAGTGCTTCTGCAGAAAAATAGTGATATCATGTTGCCAGGTGCTTTTTTCGCTAATTATGGCTTCGAAGGGCACTTCATTCTTGTGTGTTTTAGCGGCTCAAAAGACAGTAAAGCTATCTTTCTTACCTCTACCAATTGCATGAGACAGCTTCGTTAGTTCTAGGCTATTGCATAAAGAGATGGCGTCCTTCTTTACACAGGTATGCTTTAGAGGTGCACTTTTAAACTTCTGGAGCAAAGCTGCCGCTGATTTCTCGGTGAAATGTCCGGAGGTCAGAACGACAAAGCCACCTTCCTTGTGAGATTAGAGGAGTTTAAGGTCGTTCGTAACAAAGAAGGTGTAGACACACTTTGTTGAGTCTTTCGAACTAGCAGTATTCCTCACGGACCTTGCCAAGATGCCGACGCCTTCCAAGAGGCACCCTTCTTCGTCGTCCGGTCCTGCCTTCCTCGATATCTCGCGGTTCGTGGCTAGTCATTCCTGCGTTTCGATAGTTCGCTCCAAGCACTATTTTCGCCCTTTCCGCAGTAGTAACGACACCTTCGGCTCCGCCCAGACACACCTGGTTGCCTTGCTGTGGCATGCCCTGATTATCGAAGCGTGGAAGCACTTGGTTGAGCGTATGCCTCTACCAGAATTCCGTTGTTTGCGCTGTCTGTCACCGCAGGTCTTGCCTTTTGATTGCCGCCGACCATTCCTGGTCGCTGGAGCAGCACAGAACTCGAAGCATGTCCTAATAAAACAGAAGTTGGGGCCTGAATTCTGCTCGCAGAATCTTGCAGATGCGCATCGCATGGCAAAATGAATTACCATTTGGCCAAATAAGGCATTGATTTCGTCTGGGGCCAACCCTTTCTTATTGAGTAGGCCTAGAAGTCTTGCGCGACAGAAGGTACTTATGATACCCGTGATCAGCGCTGCTGCTTGACAAGAAGTTGGCATAACATAAATTGGAGAGCCCGATGTACTAGAAATCTAGTTCATCAAGATGAGTTGTTGGGCAACTTGGTTCATTGCAGTGTAAAAATTGGTTGGCAGATAGCCAGCCAAGTTTGCATGGCTTATCTCAATCCCCTCACATGTGGCAATGTCTACATAGCGCATGCAGGTCGCTGTATTAATATTCGCACTCGTGAACATGAGCGGTCCATTGATTACAAGGAGCAGGGACACCTGGCAATGCATTTCCTTGATCACAAACAATTTAAGAATATGCGCAATGCCAAATGTGAGGAAGCACGAGAACTTCTACAAGCGTTTTTCATCAAACAGAAAGAACAATAATGCATAAGCGATTCTTCAATGTGACTATATAGGAGAGAGGCATGTTTCCTTGAAAGCATGATGGCGTAAACTTCTATTTTTTATTTTCCACTCTGTAGGCTTGTGATACCGATTTGTGCCTGCGCCCTGAAAGGCTTATATTTCAACGTCTGTTCTTTGAATAAATCAGTTAATTTTTGCTTCTCCTGTCTACTCACTTGTGAATGTTCCTTTTGCGCAACCCATCTTTACACCACAATGAACAGTAGTTCATTATGGCGCTTGGCCAAGAACTTCCCATCTTGATGAAATACTTTACTAGTACATCGGGCTCTTCACTTTATGTTCTGCCATCTACTTGTCAAGCAGCACTACTCATCACGGGTATCGTAAGTAACTCCGGTAGTGCAAGACTTCCAGGCCTATTCATAAGGAAAGGGTTGATCCCAGACGAAATCAATGGGTTATTTGGCCAAATGAGCCCTTCATTTGGCCATGCCAAGCACATTTGCAAGATTCTGCGAACAGAATTATAGCGTCAAGTTCGGTTTTATCAGGACATGCTTCGAGTTCTGTGCTTTTCCAGCGACCAGGAATGGTTGGCTGCAATCAAAAGGCAAAACCTACGGCGACAGACAGCGCAAAAAACAGAATTCCGGTGGAGGCATACGCCCAACCAAGTGTGTCCAGGCTTCGAGAAGCAGAGCAAGTCACAGCGAGGCAACCTGGCGTGTCTGGGTGGAGACGAAGTTCCGGAGAAGGTGTCGTTACTACTGCGGAAAGGGCCAAAATTTAGCTTGGAGCCAACTATCGAACCACAAGATTGACTAGCTGTGAACCACCAGAATATCGTGGAAGGCAGGCCCGGAAGACAAGGAAAAGTGCCTGTTGGAAGCGTCGACAGCTTGGCAAGGTCAGTGAGCAAGGATGCTAGTTTGAAAGACCCAACAAAATGTGTCTACTCCTTCTTTGTTGCGAACAGGCTTCAACTCGTCGAATCGGACAAAGAATGGCGCTTTGTCGTCCTGCCCTCCGGGCATTTCAACGAGGAAGCAGCTGCAGCCGTGCTCAAGAACTTTAAAAGTGCACCTATAAAGCGTGCCCGTGCGAAGGTAGACGCCATCTCTTTATGCAATTACCTAGCACTAACGAAACTGTCCCATGAAATTTATAGAGGTAAGAAAGATAGCTTTATTTTCTTTTTAGCAGTTAAAACTCACAAGAATGAAGTGTCATTCAGAGCCATAATTAGCAAAAAACGCACCTGGCAACGTGATATCAATCTTTTTCTGCAGAAGCTATTGAACAGGTTGCAAAATGATGATCCTTACGCCATCAAGAAATATAACAATGTCATACAGCTTCTGCAGACAAAAGACCCTATTGGATTCGCTTCTCTGTGCATGTCGAATATCTGTTTTACGTCATACCCCATCAGGAATTTCTTGAATTTGTACGTAGCATTATTGAAGCCAACGGAGCCATTGGCTTTCAAAACACAGCAGACATCTCGGTGGACATATTCCTGACACTATTGCAATTTTACTTGAATGCTACTTTTAAGACTTTTGACAACCAGACCTTTCTGCATTGTCAGAAAATGTGTTCATTGTCCTGCGTAGCATTAGTTTTAACTAACATCTCTTTGTCTGGTATTCACCGCATCTTGTCTGGTGTACCAAACAGTGACGACGTTGTTCATGGTTTTAGATACGTTGACGATTTCCTTGTACTCATGAAGGAACGGAGAGATTTTATGTATGATGGTGCCATTGCGAAAATTTTAAATCTTATTATCGCTAACGCCTTAGGCTTAACCTTTACGCAGGAGCTCCATGTCGATAACATTAACCAGTTCCTAGAAATTAAGCATAGCTTCTCACATGAACATGTGTGTTGGTGTTTTTGCTCCTGTTCAAGAAAACAGATATTACCTTACGATTCCGCACACTCAGAAACCCTAAAATGATTTATGGTAAACAAGTTCACGAGAAGCCTTTAAAAAAGCCTTTTCCACATGCCATGCGAGGCAACTTCAACATCAAGATTTTAAGGTTGAAGGAGGCTGGTTTTCTTGATGTGGTTGTCCTGGCAGTAGTTCAAACGCTGTTAAAGAAGTTAAAATCCACTGAGAATGTACGCACTGGTGTACATGCCAGTGGTAATTCCGTATGTCCACAGGACTGCACATACTCTAAAGAATGTAGGAAACAAGAACGGCGTCCCACTGATTTCCTCGGCACCCCGTAAGCTAAGTCACGTTTTTGCCGGAATTAGAAGGCACACCACGGAAAAGAATCGACATGGCTGCGGCGTTAAGCACAGAACCTCTATATGGCCTGCATGTTGGCGTGGTTTATCTGATTCTTCTCATATGTGCGAAGTCTACTGAGGGCAGACAGGCCGCTGTATCAGTATTCGCACTCGTAAACATGTGTGGTTCATTGAAAACAAGGAGCAGCGTCACCTGGCGATGCATTCTCTTCATCACAAATGCATGCCTCTACTCAAACAAGTTAAGATTCTGTGCAAGAGCAAATATAAGAATGCACGGGAACTTCTAGAAGCGTTTTTCATGAAATACAACAGCCAATCATAAGCGGTACTTCAATCAGACTATATCAGCGAGAAGCACGCTTCCTTGAAAGCATGATGGCGTAATCTTGTTTTTTATTTTACACTCTGTGGGCTTCTGATACCCTTTCGTGCCTGCGCTGACACGCATATATTTAAATGCCTATTCTTTGAATAAACCAGTGGTTATATTGCACTTCTCCCGTCTTCTGTCATGTGAACGCTCCTTTTGCGCTACAATGAGCCAACTTGCCCAACAACTCAGCTTGCTGAACTACATTTCTAGTACATCCGGCTGTTCACTTAATGGTGGAAGGATGGACGTTCAAAAATAGCTAGGAATGGACTGCAATATTGTTATATTATACTCCTTCTTGTGCGAGGTGGTACATTTGAAGTCAATATGTGTTTAAAGCAGGCACGTTCCTGCAGACAAAATATGGTACCGGGGCCTGAACAGGCCTCCACTACGCAACCTTTCTCTCTTTCTCCTTTTCGTCCCACCTTTCTCCTTTCCCTAACGGCGCGTTTTGGGTTTCCACCAAGATGTCAGACAATTACTCCCAGAAGAGTCAAAACTCCACCACTGAGTGAATGTTCCTACAACAAGATAGCCGCTATTAAGCCGAAGAGCTGTGATCGCAGTCTTTGTTTGGAATAGCCTTGCTAATAAACGCAAAAAATAGAACGTGACTATTATGCTAATGCCAAGTGATTTTCAAATGCAGATGGAGTGGTCAAGCTTTTGCAGCATCAGGGTAATGTTTCTTAGGCCTGTTCATAGTTAATGAGGAAGGAAACGCTAGGCAGCCGCTTTGCTTCGCATTACGAAGTGACCCGCATCCCGTCGTATACTTAGTAGATAGTGAACTACCCGCCATTTGAACAACCAATCGAAGCTGGCTTCGACTCATTTCACATACCCTTTCTCTCGCGACACGCTGCCCTCATCCTCCTTCCACATGTTATGCCTCCCTCGCATGGTGATGACGATCTTTTTTCTTCTGTGAGAGGCCATTTTATATATCAACGACTGCATACACCTCTGATGTGAACGCAATACTCCTGAAGTTCTTCCTAAAAATAGCCTATGTTCCTGACAGCTGTATGGATGGTTTGATTGCTCGGCATTCGAAAATGCGGCGTTTCGGAGTAAAATTGGAGCGCTGCAAAAGGAGCTTGTGGACAAAAGTATCATACTTTGATAACTCCAAACAAGGAGGTCAATATCAAGGCTCCCTGCACTTAAAGGGCCTCTGCACGGAGCTACTTATATTCTTCCCAAAAGAGGCGAAGACAACTCACCCTAAATCGCTACTCAAGATATTAGTCGTGGTAACCTGTACACTGGGAAGGATACAGCCGGCTCGAATATGCCATCCGTGCGCCTGTTCTCAAAGCTGTATGCGATGCCGGTACCTACGCGACTCAATATCCGCTTTCAGCCGCTATTAACTCTCAGAGTACGAGTCGCTGTGCAAGCGAGAGCGTAAAAGAGAAAGTTGTTCATCTAATTGTGCGTCACACTGGCTGGCGCGAAGAAAAACACTTTGACAGCATCAGACTTGCAACTATGACGGTAGCACCACATGTTATCTGCGGCGGGGCCGAATGCTAATCGTACTGTTACATCACCGCTCCTGCTGCTCGATCCATAGACCTCTTGTAAAAAAGGCATATACGCTTTCTAAAATTACTCGTTACCAAAATCATATCTGTGCCTGAATATACCTGACACAACACAACCACTATAACCATAAATAATATACTTGTGTGCAAAGCTGATCGAGACCCAAACGAAGCAGCACCGAGTGGTACGAAGTCTTGAATGTTGAAATAAACACCTGCCACAGCATTCAGCCCCATAATGAACGCACACCTATAATATCAGCAAGCTCTACATTAGTAAATAAAATTTTTAATATTGTTTACCTAAAGACAATTTGTGAACGTACGTCTCAAATTAGCCGTAATTTGTACGGGAACACGCAGTTTTATTATGCAAATAAAATGCATTTGCCTCGCAGTGTTGACACCAGCGCCATTTCGAGCAATGGAGGATGCCACAAGCAAACCACCAAGCACTCATGGATACCATGCAATTACATTGCGTAATAACAATTACTGGTTGCCGCAGTTTACGCGTCTGCACTGAATGCGGCAACTGCAGGGTGCTATCGCCAGTGCCGCCAAATACACAGCCGTTGTAGAATAGATAGAAGGTGCCACCTGGCCGGCTGCTCACCTTGTCTGCACTGAAATAGTTTGATAATGGGCTTTTGAACGCACTTTGTGTAGAAAGAAAACCTAGTGCCATAACGCTGTTTGGCAAAAGGTGGTATCGATCGATCGATCGTGGCAATAAATATCAACATCATCATCATCATTATCAATAATCAGTGATTGTAGTGAATAGCCGCATCAAAAACGAATCCCAAGGACTCCTGATCATTGAAACTGCGAACTAGAAAACAATAAAGATATTTCCCGCATTTCGCTTCATTGAATTTTCTTCAGAATTAAAAGGATTCGCGCTATAGAGCAAATAATGTTTAGTCGACAAACTAACCATAACTTTTCCTGATGACTGTTTACGCTTCGGTCATTGAAACCTCGTGAAAGACTGGTCGTCGACGTTCTATCAACTAGCGCTGCCATGGTGAACCATCACTTTAGCCTATTAGTGGTAATCAAATTTAGCCGCGGCCTCGTCGCGCATAAATTGCAGTTTTTAGTGCGCTAGCATTTATACGTGTCATTTCCTGCACTTAGCCATTGCGTGTTTGTCCGTTTGTCTTTCTCCGTGTCTGTTTATCTGAAGCCTGCTTTCTGGCTAGCTGCCCACTTGCCCACCGGTTTTTGAGCAACCTGCCAGGGGAGTGTGTATATAAATAATATACACGTGGCAGGTTCTGACTTGCACCTGCCCAGCGGGTTCTGGGCAAACTGCCCACCGTGGACTGTGGTAGTTCAATTAATGATTCGTCGCGGGACGTTTCTCGAGAAGTGCAACCTGGCTCTCATGAGCCCCATCAGTGGCAGCCCCTGCCATTGCAGGGGAGTGGCAAAGCACTTAATCGCTCCACCGCTGGGCCAGGATTGGTATGAGGTCTCGTAGGGATCTATGAATTTAAAGTAGAGAATTACTAAGTCTGCATATATGAGCATTAGCTCATTACCCCTATCTGAACAACTTTCATGCGCGAACAATGAACCTGGACACAGAAACAGAAGTGAAATCGAAATCTGAGCGCACCTTATTAGCATTTCACTGAACAATGCAAATCGATCATCATTCTTTCTTATATTCCTATAAATGGAAAAAATGTATGTGCCTTGTGCATTTAATATTCGGCCAGAGTGCTTCAAATTCAGTTCTCGCAGTGCCGCCAAAGTATAAATGGCTCCAGCAACAAGAATTAGCAAAAGAAAACAAAAGTTACCTTAAGAAGTTCCACTTGAAACTTACAAAAGAGATTTCTCTCGCCTGAAATTATTTTCTAACAAGCATGAAGTCAAGTTAGGGGTAGAAGTGAGCTAAAATAAAGCATTGATAATTTTTTGCGTCGAATACAAAAATTAACTCCAGAAGGCTTGTGCAATCAAGTGCGGTAGAGCAGTTTTATTGGGGAATAGTTACCCAGTAAACTCGGCCGCAATTTTTTTCCCACTTCTCTAAAAACGATGATGCGTTGTGTCGAAGCTTAAAAAAAAGAACTCACTGGATAGTTATGTTGTTAACAACTTATTTTCTGTATCGTTCATTAATAACAGCGACAGATATTTCGATATAACAAAGGTTACGAGAATGCAGGAAGCACTGTGTCACGATTCTGGTGAAGAGCTGCATGCAGGTAAAAGAAATATTTTAGGCGGAATTGTCGTTTGGGGCTATAAAGACGACCTCAATCTGAACACACCAGTCACGAGTAATTATATTTGTAGCAATATTTTCGAACTGAATCGTCCGAAATTGTTTTTATTTTGTGCACCTCTTTTTATTTTTTCCGTAATGCCTTCCAGGAAGTTATTATTATTGCCAAGCTCTCGGTCAAGCTTTAGGGCAGGTACTCTAAAAAACATATGACTGAAAACCACCGTGCAGAACGTAGTTCTTATTCTGGTTTGTTGATAGGTGGCTCGTTCCTGAATGCCATTTTTTGAATCACATCCATGACCTGAAATTCTTCAATGGTGTATTTTTCTACCAGGCAATAATGTTTTGAGCAACAATAATAAATATATATTATGGCAGTTATACGTTACGAATGATGTAAATTTATTTATTTGTGATGTCTTATCCCTTTCTGTGTCTGATAACTTTCCGTCTGTACGTCGAAGCGTTAAAATATCTACACATTTCAAAATAACTGCCCTCTATTCCAGCTTGTTACTAATATTATAGATACTTTTTATACAGTTACAGCAGTATACACATAGTGTTCATGATTCTAGCGGAATAAAAACACCCTTTATAAATGTATGGGGTGCGCATGTTATGAAAAAAAAGGAGAGCCTCGGCTTTTTCCACGTGGGCCCCAAAAACTTATTCAACAGCAGTCTCGATCCATTCCAAGACGCAGTATCCTACTTACCATTTTAGAGTCTATTACGCAGAAGTGGCAAGTTAAAATCAGTTTAATATATGCTAGCAGTGACTCACAGTAGTAGTTAAATAATGCATTTAAGGAAATAAGTTAGTGGTCAAAAAATTTCGGTGCGGGCCTGTGCGTGTCCCCGCTATACTTCCTGCTTCGTGTTGGGCGCGCGGCAGTTTTACTGCATTTCTGAGCCATTAATAAAATTCAATACAGGCACTGCCGTCGAGATAACTATGGTGGGGAAGGCTGCTACGTGGACTAAGTACATGTCTGTGTACAAGAAAAAGCTGCACTTACTCTTGGCCCTAACGTTCAAAAAGCAGCCGACCATTAAGAAAGCGGCACATAGCAGGAGTTTCATAGCGATCTTGTCTTTCTGAAAAATGAAAAAAAAGATGCTGCACTTTTAATTACATTTGCATTGGTATCATTTTCTCTAAAAGCTTTTAGAACATCACAGACTACACTTCGAAAGGTAACATTATATATATATATATATATATATATATATATATATATATATATATATATATATATATATATATATATATATATATATATATATATGCGCTCTGGTAATAAATGTGAGCAGTGAAAACTCGCTCGCAAAGTCTATACCAGAGACCCTAGCTCATTGCGTATGAACTAGCTTATACAATCACCCGTCGCGGTTTCCTAGTAGCTTTCGCCTTTGGCTGCTGACGAAAACACGACAGAGTCAAACCACGCCGGAGCAGTTGCATTTTGTTGGAGGCAAAATGCAAATCTGTCGAGTGCTATGGAATATCAATACCCGTTACAGAGCCCCAGTGATTCCGCAACCCTTCCGCACACCATCTCTCAAAGCGTGTATGCAACAGGGTGCACGAAACGTTACTCAAGACACCAAAAGGTCACAAAGACTAGGAATGTTACCCCATATTAAGCAGCTGAACAAAAGCCCTATATCAAAACCAGCTGTCTTTTTAAGGTATAAACTAAGAACGTAGCCTGTTTCTGCCAATTATTGCTTTTTAATTACAGCGATTACGATTAGTTGTCTTCACAAAACCTTTGACCGGTGGAATAATTCTTGATTTGGAAGAATCAGTAAAGCAAAGTGCATAAAAAGAATGCCCGAGTAATACCGCTCCCACCATAAATTTCAGTTAATTACACTTGTGCTCTTTTTTGCTGAAATAAGCTGCGTTCATTGTTATCTCCATTACCGCGATTGAGGCCTGTGGTAGCAGGCCTTCGTCTGTAGCTTTGAGACATAAATGTCACTCGCAGCAAGTATAGAAAAAAAAAAGTCACCACTCGCCTCGCGGTGAACTTTCAAGCTGGAAGCTGAAGCGTGAAAAGAGCTTGCTGTTTACTGGGGTTTCAATTTTTCTTCTGTATTATCCTCGGCAACGGCTGGGCACGGGTCTATCAAAGACAGGTGCCATCAAAAGCTCCGCAGCTAGAGACCCATAAAGAGGATCATTGGTGCAGTTACACGCGGAACGTTTACAGCGTATACATTGGTCTGTTGAGTAAGGTGGAAAGTTGGGCGAGTTGAATTCGGATTCATGGTGCAGGTAGCGCGAAAGACGAAGACGAAAGGGAGAAGAAAAACATGACACTAGCGCTATTTCGCAAGCGCTCGTGTCGTGCCTTGGTTATTCTTTTCGTACTCGCCTCTCGTGCTGCATTCACCATGAATTCGAATTCAACTCGCCCAACGTTCCACCTTACTGCAGTGTATTTCTTCTACTACGGGCTCTGTTGCGTGTTCTAACAATCGCTTCTTGAGTTGTTTTGCGGCTTTTACGAGGCGCTTCAGTTAATTACATATTCTCACAGCTCTTCTGTATGCATTATCAACCTTCAAAAACGACCTTTCGCTCACGCAATCCGCGATGAACACGAACAGCGGTAATTTACAAGAATCAAGGCGTCCTCTCACTATCTATGTAAATAGCCTTTAGTAAAACGAAGAGTTGAGCTAGTTGGTACATAGTGCTGGGAATAACAGCGCTGAGAAGAGGGCCAAAGAAAGAAGTAGACAACAGGACCGGCGCTGATTATCAACTGATCCTTCATCCACTCCACGAAGAAAGCGGTGCCAGCTTCGCTACAAGAATGACCGTGCAACACTGTCCTTTTTTCATACAACTGATGCAGCCTCAAGTCTGTCTCCTATGTTTTCATTTGCTTCCGAGTGACAGGAGTTGAGTCCCCTCTTAAGCATATATCTGTAAACCACTGCCGGCGAACAAGACATTTCCAAGACATGGTCGCTAGGTGTTAAAGGGCCCCAGAAAGGGGCTCTCAGTAAAGTAGTGATATGTCTGGGGTGTTAAAAGGCACCGCTTCTTAATTATCCTCCAGCAAGAATTGTTTTAGCGCGTTTTGTGGAGGTTTAGCTAAATGCAGACAAAATTTCAACTTCTGCGTCTTCGCGCGCCGCGGTGGCTCTGTGGTTAGCGCGTTTGGCTACTGATCCGGAGTTCCCGGGTTCGAATCCAAGCGCAGTGACAGCGTTTCTGTGGTGGCGAAACGCTAAGCGCCTGTGTGCTGTGCGATGTCAGTGCACGTTAAAGATCCCCAGGTGGCCGAAATTATTCCGGAGCCCTCCACTACGTTCTCTTTTTTCCTTTCTTCTTTCACTCCCTCCTGCATCCCTTCCTGTATTTTTTTCTTCAATCCTTTCCCTCTCCTCTCGCACTCCAAAACGGCGGCGCTCCTCCGCCGGCCCCACTCACTCGGCCCCTTCCCTACCTCCGCCTGCTGCCGCGCGCGAGGAGTGGCCGCGGCCGTGGTAGAGCGTGACGTCTGAAATAATTTGTCGCTGTGAACCAATGATAACCCCTGCCTTCTGACGTCACTTGCATGACGTGACGTCGTACGCCGGGTTTCGCGCGAAAACCCGATACCGCGCATAGCCGCGAGGTGAGAAAGCGGGAATTTTTAAAAATGTACTGTAAATTTTCCGCTCGGGTTTGAGGTCTCGTACGCGGCATGGTCGCTCTGTGGCCTGCACTCTACATAGTGCAAGCATTTTAAAGCTGAGCTCAAACACCCCTTTCTGTGGCCCTTTAAAGCGGCAGTGGCCTTTGCCAAAATTTTTCCTTTGCGAAAGTACTAACTTCGCAGAAGTGAGATATTGTTGTCACTCCTGCTGTTCCTCTTGCGATTGCTTATGTTTCTCAGAACCTTAACGATATTTTTTATTCAAGAACTGCGGAAAATCACCATTTTTTGGCCATTTACAGCCGTATTTATCTCTCTGTTTTCTTGTTCACTGAATAAACATTGTGTCAAGATACAATCTTTTCTTGCAGAATTTGCTTCTATTCTTCAGTATACCTACGAAAAAAGTTAGCGCAACAGCTGAATTAGCTGGAAGGTTAGAAGGGGATTTCTTTTCACAGTAGCACACTTATAACATTACACATTTACGAAAAAAATTGATTTATAATATACAGTGCATTCTGCCTCACAAAAATTTAACGAAGCGATTGCATTTCTCCAGCTTTAAGGAACTAAGGATATGCACTCACCTCAGGCAGAGACAAGAATATGATAGAGATCGTCTTTAAATACTCACTGCGTAATTTTCTTTTCCCTCCTTTGTGGTGATTGTGATAGAGCTACCGGATCTCCTATGTGAGGCGCCGCTTATATAGCCGATTATGCCCATACATCTAAGTCAGAGTGCAGTTTACGAAGGTATGGCGCGTTCACTTTCTTTATAGTTTCATTTCATTTGAGTAAGTAGAGAATGCGGAGCTGCATAGTAACATCGGCAATGTTTTTTTTAATTTTCGTTCATTGCATTCTATCGCCTTTTTTTAACGCTACGTTGTGGCATCACTTGGTTTAACATGATACTCAGAGCCAAGCAAACGCCTCCTGCAGTCGACTCTTCTGTAATCTTGCCCTGTCTGTGAAACCAGAAGGAATTCTTCGACTTGACTGGTAGCAAGTTAAATTCGCTTAGCTCAAAAACCTTGTGAAGGTTATGATGGAAGTCTTGCGGGGCAAACAAGTGTCACCTTTACTCTTCTTTAGATAACTATTATTGAACAACGTTTTCCCTATACCCCTCTACAGGTTTTCGGTGGTGAAATAAGAAAACGGTGGTAGTCCTGAAATAAGGCTAGTAGTAGGTGTTGCAAATGGGTTGCAAGCCCCAAGGGTAGCGTTGGCCTGGCGGCCTGGGGCAAAGCTGGAAACATCCGAAGGTCCCGGCAAAGGATGAGTCGACTGGCAACAGAACAACTTGTTTATTCTGGCATCGCAAAAGAGCAGCCGGTCAGGGCGACCACGTTACTCGAAGGAAGGAATCGAAGTCTCCCGTTGGCGTCCGGGGCAGCTCGCTTTATACCCACGGAGTCGAGGGCAAGAGGGAACGGCTTGGGAAGAGGCGTCCGATACGGCGACGCTTGAACATGTCCAGACGTGACGGGCGCGTCAGCCAGGCCGGCGCCGGTCAGACCTCCTCGCCTCCCAGTTGGGGAGCTCCTCTCCCCGGCTGCCGCGCTTTGACAAGCGTGGGCAGCAGCATGCACCACACACACACACGCACGCACGACGACACGTGGCACTGAAACCTGTCTGGACGCGCTTGGCGGGAGGCGTTGCGGCCGCGATGAACGAAGCCGCGGCGTCCGTTGCATCCGCGCCGGCTATACCGCGCGTCGAAGGCGAGACGTAACAGACCGCCCCGCCGGGAGAAGGAGATCCCGATGGTCAGGGGACTGCATCCGCTGTCCAGAGGGATGTCGCTCGATGATGCTCGTAAACGAAACCGGTCGTCCCTCGACGTTGCTTGAGCGCAGCGCACAGAGAAGGCCTCGTTCTCAGGTTCAGGATCACACAGGGCACTGCAAAGTCACTTCAGGAGAGTTGCCATTTTTGTGCTCGTTCCCAGCAAGCGTTAGAACTACGCCGAAACGCAACCGCTCAGTCAGCAAGCACGAGACAACCCTCACTAAGCTCTGCCAGGCTCTTTCCCCTTTTATACTACTGCCTAGTTCCTTACAGTAGTCAAGCAGCACTCAGAACGCGTCCACAAATTGGAAAATTGCACTAGAAAGCACATAATCACTTTGAAACACTAAGCAAAAGCAATATGTTAAAAATCCTGCCTCAGGAAGAAAACATCAGTAACCAACAACTTTGGGGCGGATTCCTACGTTAGGGGCTTCGACTTAAGCCATCGGCGTTACCGTTGAGACTCCCCTTTTTGTAACGCACCTCAAAGGAATATTGTTGCAAAGCGAGGCTCCAGCGCAGGAGGCGGCCATTTTTGGGAGAGATGTTCTGCAGCCATTGGAGAGGGCAGTGATCCGTCTCAATGATAAACCTCGAGCCGGCTAGGTAGCATGACAATTTCTGAACGGCCCACACGAGACACGCACACTCTTTCTCGGTGGCGCTGTAGGCCTGCTCACGACAGGTCAGCTTACGACTAGCATACAGGACGGGGTGTTCCACTTCTCCATTGTCCCTTTGGCACAGTACAACGCCCATGCCTCGCTCACTAGCATCGCACTGAACAACGAACCCTTTTGTGTAGTCTGGCGATCGTAGCACAGGCTGGCTTGTTAGGGCGCTCTTTAAGGCGCTAAAAGCTCTTTCCTTTGTCTCGCTCCAGACGACTGTTTGGGGCTCTGTTTTTCTTAGAGCATCCGTCAGGGGAGCCGCGATATCGGAGTACCTGGGGATGTACCTCTGATAGTAGCCGGCGACACCTAAGAACGACCGAATATCGGTCTTCGTGCGCGGTTGCGGGAAGTATCGCACAGCGGCCACCTTTATTTCAGAGGGGCGGCGACGACCCTGTCCAATCACGTGACCGAGGTAGACAACCTCGGCCTGTGCTAATTGGCACTTGGGAGCCTTGACTGTCAAGCCCGCTTCGCGCAGGCGGGTTAGCACTGCCCGCAAGTGTGCCATATGCTCAGACCAGGATGCGGAGAATATCGCTACGTCGTCTAAATACGGTAAAGCAAATTCTTCCTGTCCCCGCAACACTTTGTCCATGAGGCTTGAAAAGCAGTATGGCGCGTTCTTCAAACCAAAACTCAAAACTTTAGGACGGAATGTTCCCATTGGTGAAATGAACGCCGCATACCTACTAGCCTCTTCTGTAAGTGGAACCTGCCAATAACCCCTGACAAGATCTAGGGTGGAAATAAACTGAGCGCTACTAACTTTCTCAAGGCGCTCCTCGATGTTAGGGATCGGATAAATTTGATCCTTAGTGATGGAATTAAGCCTGCGGTAGTCGACGCAAGGACGAGGTTCCTTGCCCGGTACCTCAACTAAAATCAAGAGGGAGGTATAATCACTCTCACCCGCCTCAATAACACCGAGCTGTAGCATTTTCTTTACCTCAGCCTCCATAATATCGCGCTGGCGGGGTGACACCCGGTACGCCTTGGATCGTACTGGCTCTGGGGAGGTAAGTTCTATATTATGCGTAAGGACAGAAGTCCTACCAGGCCTCTCAGAGAACTGACCTTGAAACTCTTGTAAGAGTTGGTGTAGTTCGGTTTTCTGCTCAGGCGACAGCGGTGCTTTAATGATTAAGTCACTAATGACCTGATCAGTGTCTTCCCTGTTCGTCACTGAGCCTAGTCCCGGAAGCTCGACCGGAAGCTCTTCTAACTTTCCCTTGTCGGGCATTTCCTCTCCAGTACCTGGTGCCTTCAATGCTACAGGCTCAATTTTATCCAGTTCTGACGTGCTCGGAATATCAGCTTGCTGCGCCTCCGACCCTTTTTCATTGTTCGACAACGTCGGCCCCGCAACTACCGCCTTTGCAGCGAGCTCCCGAACTCTCGGTCTGGTTAAGGCCTGAACGCTAGCCTCACCAAACAAAAGCCCCTTCTCGCGCAGGAGGTGATCGGACCTGTTCGAAAATAGGTACGGGTACTGGGGGGGCAGCCTAGATGACACTACGGCCTCAGTCTCCAGTGCTCCGAAAGGTCCTTCAATAAGCACTTTTGCTACGGGCAGACACACGCTATGAGCTTCCACGGCTTGCTTGATCCATGCGCACTCGCCCGTGAACATATCGGGTTCTACGTAAGAGGGGTGAACTACATCCATTGTAGCTGCGGAATCACGAAGCACTCGGCACTCTTTCCCGTTCACGAGGAAGTCTCGCATGTAAGGCTCGAGAAGCTTCATGTTCTCGTCAGTGCTACATAATGACAAACACACGACTTCTCTTTTTGTTTCTGGACACTGCGCCGAAAAGTGACCCGGCTTCTGGCACGTATAACACACGCGCGCTTGCCTCCTCTCGAACCGCTTTCTGCGTTCGGCTTCGGCTGCCGCCGTCTCCTTACGTTCGGTCGGACTGCTTTCACTCGCATCCGCACTACGCGTGTCCCCTCTTGCTCTCATGGGTGTGAACTTCGGCCTCTCAGACTTGGAGCCAAATTCACCCTTTTGACCGTCCTTAGCTCCGCGAGCCCGACGCGTCACAAACTCCTCGGCTAGCTCGGCGGCTTTAGCCACTGTACTAACGTCTGGCCTATCCAAGACCCAGTACCGCACGTTCTCAGGTAACCGACTATAAAACTGTTCCAGCCCGAAACACTGCAGAATTTTCTCGTGGTCACCAAACGCTTTCTCTTCTTTGAGCCACTCCTGCATGTTTGACATAAGCCTGTAGGCAAACTCTGTATATGACTCATTTCTGCCTTTTTCATTTTCCCGAAACTTCCGACGGAACGCCTCCGCTGACAGCCTGTACTTTTTTAGCAGACTTGATTTCACTTGGTCGAAATCCTCTGCCTCCTCTCTCTTCAAGCGAGCGACTACGTCGGCCGCCTCGGCGGGTAACAAAGTGAGCAAGCGCTGTGGCCACGTTTCCCGAGAGAACCCCTGCTTCTCGCACGTTCGCTCAAAGTTAACCAGGAACAAACCAATGTCCTCTCCAAGCTTAAACGGCCGCATCAGGTCAGTCATTTTGAACGATACCCGTTCTCCTGCACCGTGTGCCTGACTTCCATTACGAGCGCGTTCCATCTCTACCTCGAGACGCTTCATTTCCAAAGCGTGTTGACGGTCGCGCTCTTCTTTCTCTTTCTCTTTTTGTTCTTTACGTTCTCGCTCCTCTTTCTCTTTTTGTTCTTTACGTTCGCGCTCGTCTTTCTCTTTTTGCTCTTTACGTTCGCGCTCGTTTTTCTCTTTTTCTTTTTGTTCCCTCTCCTCAATGGTCTCAAGGCATTCCGACAGCTCGTCATCCTCAGCCTCCAACTCAAGAATAGCCCTTAGCAGTTCTGGTTTTCTGAGTTTGTCTGAGACATCCAGACCCAACTCTCTTGCAAGCTCCAGCAATTTCGGTTTGCGCAACGACTTCAAATCCATGGCTGCTCCGAATGCTGCTTTCTCTACTGCCTACTATTGTCTTGCCGCAAACTAACCCGGCAGCAACGACAACACAATTACCAGCTCTGTTTCTGACACTAACAAAAGCCTGGCAAAACTCAGAAGAAGAAAGTCCCGCACTCACCAAACCTCGCAGCCACGAATTCAGCGCAGTCGTTCCGCTGCAGGCAACCAGTCATCACACAGGGCTCGTTGCACTGCTCCCGGATGGTCGTTGTGCTGCTCAGCATACAGTTGACCGCATATCTTCGCTGCTGGCCTCCGTTGTCGGGATCTCACCGCTGGCAACCAGTTGTTGCATCTGGGTTGCAAGCCCCAAGGGTAGCGTTGGCCTGGCGGCCTGGGGCAAAGCTGGAAACATCCGAAGGTCCCGGCAAAGGATGAGTCGACTGGCAACAGAACAACTTGTTTATTCTGGCATCGCAAAAGAGCAGCCGGTCAGGGCGACCACGTTACTCGCAGGAAGGAATCGAAGTCTCCCGTTGGCGTCCGGGGCAGCTCGCTTTATACCCACGGAGTCGAGGGCAAGAGGGAACGGCTTGGGAAGAGGCGTCCGATACGGCGACGCTTGAACATGTCCAGACGTGACGGGCGCGTCAGCCAGGCCGGCGCCGGTCAGACCTCCTCGCCTCCCAGTTGGGGAGCTCCTCTCCCCGGCTGCCGCGCTTTGACAAGCGTGGGCAGCAGCATGCACACACACACACACACGCACGCACGACGACACGTGGCACTGAAACCTGTCTGGACGCGCTTGGCGGGAGGCGTTGCGGCCGCGATGAACGAAGCCGCGGCGTCCGTTGCATCCGCGCCGGCTATACCGCGCGTCGAAGGCGAGACGTAACATAGGCTACAGCGCAACTGCATCAAATGAAACTGGTCCGCATGTTGGTCACCAGACAGCTATTGGAACTGTCATATGTGGGAAATATCTGTTTCTCAAATTATTCACAATACAATTGGCTTCCACCAAAATAAGTTCAATGTTGCTTTCCACAGTAATTCTACACTTTTAGATGTGCGCTCTAGGAGCCTACAAACGTCTTTCGATGAAAATTTAGCACAGTAAAATACAAGGCATTACATGTTACGCTCAATATGCCATAAAAGTAACCCAGTCTCTAATTAATCTTCCACAGCTTCCACTAAAGCCCGAAATACATGAACTATAGTAAGATACAACTTAAAAAAAAAACAGCAGTTGTTAACACTAGGCCACGGTCTGCGGCGTACTGCACTAATCCTCCAGCCAGTCATAAAAGTACACGAAATCAATTTTTTAATGTTTGGTTTTATTAAAGCAAGGTATATTATATTATAGAGCTTATTGCTGTTTTCTTCTGATAAGCTTCTTGTTTTTGTGACGAGATTAGTTTTAACAACGGACTGATTTTTTGTCGTAGAAGAATTCTGTGCGCCAGTCCTAAATGTGGCCGGAGCTTCACTGCAGACTCAAGTTGTATCCCACTATAGTGCTGTCACTAACACCGCCATTGTAAGGGTTAACTTTTTGCGTCAGTCTCAGGCCGACCCTCATTTCTTACAGGCTACCGCTATTCATTTTACCTTCCAAAGGAGTGAACGAAACGACTTCGGGTTTTTCGTGAGTAGCAGAAAACAAAAATGCTATAAGTTCGTAAAGAACATGCAAAATAACCTCAGCGTATCTGTGTGGTTGATTGTTAGTCTTAAGCGCATTCAAATCCGCGATCTGGAGCGACTCTTCGAATTAGCTAAGAAACAAGATATCTGCAGCCGGTCAGTCACAAAACAGGGTCTAGATGAAATTCACCCAGTGAAAACTTCCTGCGCATTCCCAACTGGAATGCGCCACCAAACAATTATATATGCGTGACGTATGGACTCACTTTAGGCACATCTCAAATTTTGTTTTTTTTCTTGTACTTTTCTGTATTTTTAAGCTACTAGCAGAATATACTACGATATAAAACAGCTTTCTTTTGCAGGAAAGGCGAGTCAATCGCACCATAGTTTCCACGGCGCTTAACTTAAGCACTTCTTATGAACGATTCGTACACCTTCTTTATCAAAAAGTAAAACAAAATGTTTCGCTACTTAAGAAGAGCGCCCAGATGTGAGAAATGGCACTACATTAAGCTGAAGAAAGAATTTTTTTTAGTAGGATCGAGGAGGAATTAAAATTTAGGTTTCACGCCTTCGTCCACTGAATTCAAATGTAAACCTGTTGGCACGCATGCAATGTACAAAGCTTTTTCTTTTCTTCCCATTTATTAGATGCTTTGGAAGCATGAACAGTTGAAGCAGCATACACAATTTAACAGCGAGAGAGCGAGAAGGATTCCACATCATACTCCTCATTGTTGGAGACGCGTCGCTTATGTTAGAATTTAAGTTTTGATCTTGTTTTTATGAAAAAAAATATCCGTTTTTTATAAGCGTTATTAGTCTACTTGCTGCATTTGAACGGAATATTGACACTGTCCTTTCAAGCCAGCACTGGCTGCCGACAAAGAATATGCTTGTAGCAAAAAAAAAATAGCTGTATGCGGTTTAACTACTGCTAAAGCTGGTTAGAGAGCGAAAGCTGTGTTGTATCGGCTTGGCGTCTGCAATGTTGAGTGCGTTCCGCACACTGGATAGGCAGAGCGCCCATCCTGCCACCCTGGCTTAAATTAGTGTTGACCACGAGCGGGCTGGTCACCCAATGAACGCTGCGGCCTATTCTGCCGCCCTCTACCGGTAAATCTAAAGGTCAAAGGTTAATTCAGAAGTCAAATGTCAAGTCATGCGAAACCATGTGGACCACATATGGTAAGGCCTACAGCCACACATGACCTGTGCCTCACTTGAAGGTCAACCGGCAACGCACGGCGATATAGGCCTTACCTAGCGTTAAACATTCGCTTCAAAATATACCCACCAAAAAAGCATACGTTTAGTGCTTTGTTTAGTGCTAACAGTAACAGAGCAGGCAACCGGGTGCATCCTCATGCAAGTATCGCTCGTGGATGATGCAGCCAACCAAAAAACAACCTAACCGGCCAATCACAGTAAGTTTTCACTATGCTGATGTGTTGACCTGGCCTCAAACACCACTGTCCGCAGCGCTGCGCGTGTAGAACAATTTTGTGTGGAGTTAAACGCTTGTACCCGATGTGTGGGGGGTATTGTTGGCTGTGGCAGGCTTCGCACTCGCGACCGATATTTCTTTTGTGTCTGTGCTTTTTGCGTTGTTTGCGCGCCACAAAATTAATCGTTGCAAAACCAGTAATAACAAGGCACTCCCTACGCTTTCATCGCAGGCTTTTGCGCACTGCACAAGAGAGGCGCGTCCTCAAAAATCCTCACCTGAGAATGCCGACACAAAGGGAACTGTGAGGTACTCGGCGCTACGTCCGCCCCATTTTTATACTGCAACTGGAAAAGCACACTAGAATTCTCAAGTGCAGTTAGATTATTTTTACTGTAAGCCTAAACACTCGTCTATGAATCATGTGGGCAGGACATGCAGAAAGCTGCATTATGCTTTGTCCTCCACGAATGAAACGTATGTAGTCATGTGATTTATGAACATCAATACGGCATCGCCTGTCGTTATGTGCACATAGCGAAACCTAGCGTGGCCTCTTACTGACGTCACTGTGCCTCGCAATTCACGTGGTCACGGCGATTTACACAGCAGCGCGCATTCCACACCGTGTCGTTGTTTCTCACATCGTTTCATTGAGCAATATGCATTGCTCATTGTCTAAAACGCAAGATGATATCTGATAAATAATAAAACGAACACTCTGCAGTGCTGCCTGCATGGCATACCGACAACAAGCATTCTGTAGTTGCATTCCGAACTGGCAAGCACCTGTGTTTGTGTTTTGATGAAAACGCTGAAGCCGAAGGACCTTCCATGCCTTCATTTGTTCCGTAGGTCGCTTCGGTTATTAACAGGAAAGCGCGTTTTAGATAACGGTATTTTATCAAGTAAAACGTCCTACTGTGCCAACTCGAAAGAAACAAAAGGTTATCGGTCTCGGCATGCATGCCAAAATGACCAGGCAGCCCTTCCTGTCCCCGCTTTTCTGGTTATCTGAATGTGTTGCCAAAACAGGTGTATAAGGCGGCTCGGGTGCGCTTGTTTGGAGCGCATCCGATCGTTTAGCAGCCGTATCCACGCGAATCGTGAGAGCGATTCTCTGTTTCTAAAGTGGCAGCCTTCCCTTGCTCAATCTATCAGTTTAATGGCCGGACAAACCACTCTTTGCTAGGATATGTGTATCATCTAGGAAGCGCTTGATGAGAGCATGATACGTGCGTGTATTGTGCTTCAGTTTTGCGCCAGAAACTTGTGGTAGCGTCTGTGTTCGTGGATATTCACATCATCCGGGACATTCCAAGCACGTTGTCGGGTTTTGATGTCGTCACCTCCATCGGTTCACTACGTATTTTAGAGCGCAGCTCTTAGGCGCCCGTTCCTGCGTTCCACGCCGTAGTCGGCGTAGGCGCAGTCGTCGGCGTGAAAAGCAAATACAAGCGAGATCTATTCAAGTGCAATTGTCTTACTGCATCCTCACGCTTAACCCTTTGTTCTCACTTGTCGACGCAGCTTTTCATGAAATAAGAAAGTGTTAAGCGAAGATTTTTATAAGTCTACAAATATTTTTCTGGTTTTTAAAGTTTTTCCACCTAAACCAAATTTACCGCTCTGGCCGCAGAAAAAAGTAAATTTCCTCTAAAAAAATGCCCTCTTAAACATTGCGTTTCCATAAGAACGACACTAATGAAGGAATTTCGTAGTAGGCCAATGCAATTAAACAATTAAGGACCAAATTTTTATAGTGACATGATGCAGTATGTGAAAAATCGTCCATTCTAGGTGAAAGTTTTGCTATCGAATAATGGCATGGGAAAGCTCGCAAGTGCTCGTAAGTACACACACTGTGAAACAGCAAAGGTTGGTCTTAACGTTGGCAATGAATCCGCCGTACCGGGCAACCTTAGTGAATAACACATGTACAAATATTTGGTGAACATAAAATGAAGGCGTTGGTTTCATATCCCACGCACAGAAATCAGGTAGTTCGCGTGCGATGTTACCGACTAACATTCCTTAGGGTGTTCCGGATGTGAAAATTGTGGAAAGTAATACAGTGAATTGTTAATGTGAAAGAACATTTCATGACGGAGGTGTTCATTCAGAGGGAAGAGCAGTGAAATGTTTTTTCGATAAAAAAGAGTGTGTTTGTTCTCTAATGAACTGTTGTTCTTGTAAATTTTGTTTCTCGTAAAAAGTGATATTTGTGTACAGTATTGTTTTCATACTATCCTTTGGCTCATTTTCGGTGAGTCTTTGGCTCTCCAAAGAAGCGAGACATATACCCTGGTGTGCGTTCAAACAGCCGCCTTCGCCGTGTAAAGATAGAGGTCTTTAAACGTCGATCGCACCTTACGCCACAAAATTAAGACTTCAGGAAAAGGGCATCTTTGAGGCTCCTTCAAACTGCAGTACCTTTTATGTTCTTGGAAGAATAAAAAAACTGTCGCGTTGATTTCTCTGACGTTCAAGGTGAGCTTTGTAGAAGTAAGGAGATTTTACGTCTCATACTTTGCAAACCCTATGGCGCAGCTTCCACCCTATGAAAAAGTTCCTTCCATAAGTTAGCAAACCATAATTTATGCTTATAGGCTGAATTAGACTATAATAAGCAAAGCAGTATGCTTTGCTCATTGTCTAAAACGCAAGATGATATCTGGTAAATATTAAAACGAAGACTCTGCAGTGCTGCCTGCATGGCATACCGACAACAACTATTCTGTAGTTGCATTCCGAACTGGCAAGCACCTGTGTTTCTGTTTTGATGAAAACGCTGAAGCCGAAGGACCTTCCGTGCCTTCATTTGTTCCGTAGGTCGCTTCGGTTATTAACAAGAAACCCCTTTTTATATAACGGTATTTTATCAAGTAAAACGTCCTACTGTGCCAACTCGAAAGAAACAAAAGGTTATCGGTCTCGGCATGCATGCCAAAATAACCAGGCAGCCCTTCCTGTCCCCGCTTTTCTGGTTATCTGAATGTGTTGCCAAAACAGGTGTATAAGGAGGCTCGGGTGCGCTTGTTTGGAGCGCATCCGATCGTTTAGCAGCCGTATCCACGCGAATCGTGAGAGCGATTCTCTGTTTCCAAAGTGGCAGCCTTCCCTTGCTCAATCTTCAGTTTAATGGCCGGACAAACCACTCTTTGCTAGGATATGTGTATCATCTAGGAAGCGCTTGATGAGAGCATGATACGTGCGTGTATTGTGCTTCAGTTTTGCGCCAGAAACTTGTGGTAGCGTCTGTGTCCGTGGATATTCACATCATCCGGGACATTCCAAGCACGTTGTCGGGTTTTGATGTCGCCACCTCCATCGGTTCACTACGTATTTTAGAGCGCAGGTCTTAGGCGCCCGTTCCTGCGTTCCACGCCGTAGTCGGCGTAGGCGCAGTCGTCGGCGTAGTCAGCGTAGCCATTCGTCAAAGTAGCACGACGAAACGCCACCTGCCACGGCGACAGCGGAAGATTTAAAAAAAAAACGGAAGTTGGCCGCACCAGGAAGATCCCGGAGGGTGGATAGCAGCGGAACTCGCCATGTTCCAACGGTGGCAGGTGGCGTGTGAAGAGCACCACTAATGTTTTGCATTACCGACCATTGTAATGGTCTGTCAGTTTTTCCTTACGTTTTCATCTCGGCAATATTGGAGGAGCAGGTTAGACTCTCGTCTCCCGTGATCAACCTCTCAACATTCCCTGTTATAGAAACACTAAAAAAAAGATTGTGAAACGGCGCAATGAAATAGAACACCATGAATGAGACTATAGATATCTGTTACTTAAAATAAAATGTGCTGCTTATAAGGACTGTGAACGCGCATTAAACTGACAACCATGCGTCTTTGAAAAAATGAACTTTGGTTTTAACCTAAACATCGGTCTTATTCTTTTCCAACAAAACATGCTAGCAAATATTTCACTATTTTTTTCCAGCTCTGCTGCTTCGCCCATGTTAGTAATGCACCCTCTTCAAGCAGCGGCCATGGAACGTTTAGGAAAAGAAAATTAAAGAAAATAGGGTAATACATCATTGCGTCAAATGTACATGCAAGTGACAGCGGTAGGGTAGATACGCAATGATCGCTCGAATAATCATGATGTCGCAGGTATTCCTGGTCGCCAATGATGATCAGGTTGCTCTGCGATAAATACTGCGCATCTTCGGCATAGGTATCAATAAGACTGTGCTGATATTTGTGATGAAATTTATACAGATGCGTGTTCTGCCGCCAGTATCACTGCTTGATGGTCGCTCCAGCCCGGAGGCATTCCGTTTAGTTTTTCGGTCAGGCTCCTGAGCTACACGCGACGGCAGGTCTGTGTCACCCCGCCACCTGCTCGCGTAGTTGCTGTCACTTCTCAGCAGCCCGCGCTGGTAATGGGTCCGTATCGCAGGAGTGCATTGGTAGAGTGAACGCCTCTGTACAACGGATGCCACGGACTGCAACGCTAGTCGGAGTAGTAGCTGTCCACATAAAGAGAGCACCACCTGTCCCAGCAAAAGCGCGAAGCGGTGAAGGGCAGCTCTTTGGTTACGCCAAAACTTGGGCACGACTGGCGAGGGCGAAATGTTCTTTAGCCCGAGTGGGGCGTATTCGAAAAAGAAAACATCACTTAATGTTAGCGCTGTAGAATTTAGAACAGGCTGCGGCGAGGATGGTTCCGACATCACAAAAAGAGCTTCCTCCGTACGGATAGCAAGAAAGTCCCTTAGGCATTCTTTAAAACGGCATGCCTTTCTTTTCTTTTTTTCGTCACACAAGATCAAAAGGCGCAGTCGGACTGTTGCTGCGATGTCTAAACACAATCGAGTCTTGGGAAAGTTCAATGCGTCAAATTCTTTGACGTCATTTTAGCTTGCGTGTTTTCTTCTATTTTCTTGCGAGTTCACTCCCAGAACTGAAAGTTCAAGAACCGGAATTTTCGGCACGCTGGGACTTAATCATTTGCTTCGTGCGAAGCAAATACAAGCGACATATATTCAATTGCACTCTTTGTAATGCATCCTCACGCCTAACCCTTTGTTCTCACTTGTCACCGAAGCCTTTCATGAAATAAGAAAGTGTTAAGAAAAGATTTTTATAAGTCTACATATTCTTTTCTGGTTGTAAAAATTTTTCCACCAAAACAAAATTTACCTCTTTGACCGACAGAAAAAAGTAAATTTCCTCTAAAGAAAATGCCGTCTTAAACATTCCGTTTCCATACGAACGACACTGATGAAGGGCTTTCGTATTAGGCCATTGAAATTAAACAATATTAAGCCTTTATTTCTATAGCGACACCGTGCAGTATGCGAAAAATCGTTCATTCTGGGTGAAAGTATTCTATTTTGCTATCGAATAATGGCGTGGAAAAGCTCGCAAGTACTCGTAAGTACACACTATGTAAAAGAGCCAGGTTGGTCTTGAAATCGCTAATGAATCGGCTGTGCCGGGCAACCTTAGTGCATAACACATGCGCAAATATATTGTGAGCATAAAATGAAGGCGTTGGTTTCACATCTCATGCACAGAAATCAGGTAGTTCGCGTGCGATGGTACCTACTAACATTCCTTACGGTGTTTCGGATGTTAAAATTGTGGAAAGTAATACAGTGAACTGTTAAAGTGAAAGAATATTCAGTGACGGAGGTGTTCATTCAGACAGAAGAGCAGTGAAATTTTTTTCGATAAAAAAGAGCGTGTTCGTTCTCTAATGGACTGTTCCTTGTTGGAAATTTTCGTTTCTGCCAAAAAGCGATGTTTCTGTACAACATTGTTTTCATGTTATGCTTTGGGTCATTTTCGGTGAGTCTTTGGTCCAAAGAAACGAGACATATACCCTGGTGTGCGTACAAACACCCGCCTTCTTTAAACGTAGATCGCACCTTACGCCACAAAAAAAAGACTTCAGGAAAGGGGCATCTTTCAAGTTCCATCAATCTGCTTTCCCTTTTATGTTCTTGGAAGAATAAAAGAAACTGTCGCGTTGAGTTCTCAGGCGTTCAAGGTGATCTTTGTAGAAGTAAGCAGATTTTACGCCTCATATTTTGCAAGCCCTATGGCGCAGCTCGAACCCAATGAAAATGCTCCTTCCGTAAGTTCGCAAACCATAATTTATGCTTTAGGCTAAATTAGGCTATAATAAGCAGAGCAGTATGCTTTGCTCATTGTCTAAAACGCAATACGATATCTGATAAATAATAAAACGCGCACTCGCAGAGCTGCCTGCATGGCGTACCGGCAACAAGTTTTCTGTAGTTGCATTTCGAACTGGCAAGCATCTGTGCTTTGTGTTTTGATGGAAACGCTGAAGCCGAAAGAGCTGATGTGCCTATATTTGTTCCGTACCTCGCTTCGGTCATTAACAAGAAAGCGCATTTTAGATTACGCTATTTTATCAAGTAAAACGTCCAACTTTGCCCGCTCGAAAGAAACATAAGGTTATCGGTTTCGGCATACACGCAAAAACGGCCAGGCAGCCCTTCCTGTCCATGCTTTTCCGGTTATCAGAATGTGTTGCCAAAACAGGTGTTTAAGGCGGCTCGAGTGTGCTGGCTGGGAGGACATCCGCTCGTTTAGCAGCCGTATCCACGCGAATCGTGGAAGTGATTCTCTGTTTCCAAAGCGGCAGCCTTCCTTTGTTCATACTCATTAATTTATTGACCGAACAAACCACTCTTTGCTAGGATATGTGCATCACCTAGGAAGCGCGTGATGAGAGCATACGTGCGTATATTGCGCTTCAGTTTTGTGCCACAAACATGTGGTAGCATTTGTGTTTCTGGATATTCACAACATCCAGGACTTTCCAAGCACGTTATCGGGTTTTGATGCCGCCACCTCCATCGGCTCACTACGTATTTTAGAGCAGCTCTTAGGACGCCCGTTCCTGCGTTCCACGCCGTAGTCGGCGTAGGCGCAGTCGTCGGCGTAATCAGCGTAGCCATTCGTCAAAGTAGCAGGGCGAAACGCCACCTGCCACGGCGACAGCGGAGGATTAAAAAAAACGGAAGTTGGCCGCACCAGGAAGATCCCGGAGGGTGGATAGCAGCGGAACTCGCCGCGTTCCAACGGTGGCAGGTGGCGTGTGAAGAGCACCACTAATGTTTTGCATTACCGACCATCGTAATCGTCTGTCAGTTTTTCCTTACGTTTTCATCTCGGCTATATTGGAGGAGCAGGTTAGATCGTCTCCCGTGATCAACCTCTCAACATTCCCTGTTATAGAAACACTAAAAAAAAAGATTGTGAAACGGCGTAATGAAATAGAACACCATGAATGAGACTATAGATATCAGTCACTTAAAATAAAATGTGCTGCTTATAAGGACTGTGAACGCACAATAAACTGACAACCATGCGTCTTTGAATAAAGGAGCTTTGGTTTTAACCTAAATATCGGTATTATACGTAAAATGCTAGCAAATATTGCAGTATTTTTCCAGCTCAGTTGCTTCACCCATGTTAGTAATGCACCTTATTCAAGCAGCGGCCATGGAACGTTTAGGAAAAGAAAATTAAAGAAAATGGGGCAGTACATCATTGAGTCAGATGTGCATGCAGGAGATAGTGGTAGGGTAGATACGTAATGATCGCTCGAATAATCATGAAGTCGCAGATATTCCTGGTGGCCAATGATGATCAGGTTTCTCTGCTATAAATGCTGCGCATCTTCGGCATAGGTATCAATCAGACTGTGCTGATATTTGTGATGAAATTTATACAGATGACTGTTCCGCTGTCAATATCACTGCTTGATGGTCGCTTCAGCCCGGAGGCATTCCGTTTAGTTTTTCGGTCAGGCTCCTGAGCTACACGCGACGGCAGGTCTGTCTCACCCCGCCACCTGCTCGCGTAGTTGCTGTCACTTCTCAGCAGCCCGCGCTGGTAATGGGTCCGTATCGCAGGAGTGCATTGGTAGAGTGAACGCCTCTGTACAACGGATGCCACAGACTGCAACGCTAGTCAGAGTAGTAGCTGTCCACATAAAGAGAGCACCTCCTGTCTCAGCAAAAGCGCCAAGGGGTGAAGGGCAGCTCATTGGTTACGCCAAAACTAGGGCACGACTGGCGAGGGCGAAAGGTTCTTTAGCCCGAGTGTGGCGCTTTCGAAAAAGAAAACATTACTTACTGTTAGCGTAGTAGAATTTGGAACTGGCGGCGGCGAGGGTGGCTCCGACTACACAAAAAGAACTTCCGCCGTCGGGACAGCAAGAACGGCGCTTAAGCATTGATTAAAACGGCATGCCTTTCTTTTTTGTTTGTTACACAACGTAAAGGGGCGCAGTTGGCCTGTTGCTACGACGTCTAAACAGAATCGGGTCGTGGGAAATTTCTGTCTATCGCACTCTTACACGTCATGTTGTCTTGCTTGTGTGTGTTTTCTTGTATTTTCTTGCGAGTTAATTCCCAGAACTGAGAGTTCAAACACCGAAATTATTGGCGCGCTAGGACTTAATCATTTGCTTCGCGCAAAGCAAATACAAGACGACATATATTCACTTGCACTTGTTGTACTGCATCCTCACGCCTAACCCTTTGTTCTCAGTTGTCGACGGAGCCTTTCATGAAATAACAAAGTGTTAAGACTAGATTTTTATAAGTCTGCATGTTCTTTTCTGGTTTTCAAAATTTCTTCTATCTAAAAAAAAATGCCGCTGTTGCCGACAGAAAAAAGTAAATGTCCTCTAAATAAAATGCCCTCTTAAACATTCCGTTTCTATACGAACGACCATGATTAATGAATTTCGTACTAGGCCATTGAAATTAAACACTTAAAGCCTTTATTTTTATAGCGACACCGTGCAGTATGTGAAGAATTTCATTCTAGGTGAAAGCATTGTATTTTGCTATCGATTAATGGCATGGGAAAGCTCGCAAGTACTCGTAAATACACACTGTAAAATAGCCAGGTTGGTCTTAAAATCGCGAATGAATCGGCCGTGCCGGGCAACCTGAGTGCATAGCACATGCACAAATTTGGTGAACATGAAATGAAGGTGTTGGTTTCATATCCCATGCACAGAAATCAGGTAGTTCGCGTGCGATGTTACCTACTAACATTCCTTAGGGTGTTTCGGATGTGAAAATTGGGGAAAGTAATACGGTGAATTGTTAAAGTGAGATTGGATTGGATTGGAGCAAACTTTATTTGTGCCTGCAGTTGGGCGCTCGCGCGCCCCGACGAGGGCCTACGTCGTCTACGAGGTTGCCGTTACTCGGCGCGGGTCTCCGCTCGCCGTTGCCTGCTCAATGGGTCCCTTCCTTTCGAGCGCCCCGAGGACCTGCTGGACGGCCCACAGCTGTTGGTCTTGGTCGTTGCTCTTCGCGGCTGCCTCCAGCCGCGGCGGGATTGTTCTTGATCTTGCTTCCTTTGGGTTTTTGATGCAGTCCCACAAGATGTGCGTGTGATCTGCCGTCTCCCTCCGGCAGACTCTACACGTATCGGTCGGGTAGGTCTCGGGGTACATGCGATGCATCAGTCCCGGGCTCGGTAGCGATCCGGTCTGGAGCTGTCTCAGTAGTACCGCCTCCGCTCTACTCAGCCTCGGGTGCGGGGGTGGGAGAGTCCTTCGAGCCAGGCGGTAGGCCTTCGTGATTTCGCTGTAGTCCGTCATGCGGTCCTTGGCTCCGAACCACGTCGGACGGTGTGTTGCCGGGGCGCGGTTGGTTAGCGCTCGCGCAGCTGCGTGTGCCGTCTCATTGTGGTTCTCACTGCGTTCCGACGCGTCGCCCGCGTGCGCCGGAAACCACTTGATTCTTACTCTTCTGTCTTGCAGTTTGGTCGCTCGTAGTACGCGTTCGGCCTCCCTGCAGACTTGGCCTTTGGCGAAGTTTCGCACCGCCTGTCTCGAGTCACTCAGCACCGTGTAGCAGTCTGCGTCGGCGATGGCCAGGGCAATGGCCACCTCCTCCGCTTGTTCCGCTCCGGCGCTTCTCACGCTCACTGCCGTCCTCGTGGCGCCGGTCGACGCCTCTATGACGACCGCTGCGAAGGCGTTCCGTTGGTATTCGGCCGCGTCCACGTACCGCGCGTGCTCGTCGTTGGCGTGCAGGTCGATGAGTGCCTTGGCCATCGCCGCTCTTCTTCCCTTGTTAAACTCGGGGTTCATGTTCTTGGGTATGGGGCCTTTTCTGGTCTGGCGTCGGACCTCTTCGGGGACGGGGAGCTTCATCTCCGCCTCGTTCGAGTGTCCTATTCCCAGGTCGTCCAGTATCTTCCTCCCGGCTTTGGTCGTAGACAGCCGCTCCAGTTGAGAGGTCCGTTGCGCTTCGGCTATTTCTTCGAGCGTGTTGTGCATCCCGAGTTGTAAGAGGCGGATCGTGCTCGTGGACTCGAACAGGCCCAGCGCCGTCTTGTACGCTCTTCTGATGATTACATTGATTTTGTTGCGTTCGTGTTGCAGCCATCTGTGGTAGGCTGCAACGTACGCGACGTGGCTGATGATGAAGGATTGGACGAGCCTGATTAGGCTCTCCTCTCTCATGCCAGCCTTCCGGGAAGTGACTCTTTTGAGGAGTCGCATAGCGTTGGCTGCCTTTGCCGTGCGACGGGCGATGGTTTCGCTGTTTCTTCCATGCTTTTCGATGATCATGCCCAGGATCCTGATTTTGCTGACCTCGGGGATCACTTTGCCGGATTTGGTTACGATTGATTTTTTCGCATTCGCGTTGTCTGGTCTTGCCTCTGCCATTGTTGATAGGTGGGAGTATTAGGAGCTCCGATTTGTTCGGCGAACATCTCAGTCCGGTGCCTTCCAGCTGGTCTTCTATCGCGTTGACGGCGGCTTGCAGCGCGCCCTCGATGTGGGCGTCGCTGCCGCCGGTCACCCACAGTGTGATATCGTCCGCGTAGATGGTGTGCCTGACGTCTTCGATGTCCGTGAACTTCTCGGCCACTCCGATCATTACCAGTTTGAACAGCATCGGCGAAATGACCGATCCCTGCGGTGTGCCGGTGCTCCCGAGATCCTTCTCTTGCGTTTGTAGGTCGCCTGCTCGTAGCTCGGCGGTCCTGTCCTTGAGGAAGTCCTTGATGTAGTTGTAGAATCTTTCTTTCACCCATGTTGAGCTTAGAGACTTGGGACAGAATCGCCGAGTGTTTCACATTATCGAAGGCGCTCTTTAGGTCGAGCCCCAGGATTGCCTTGTTGTCGCGGGTGCTGCCGCCATCGTCTATGATTTGGTATTTGAGCTGCAGCATCGCGTCCTGCGTGCTTAGGTGCTGTCTGAAGCCGATCACCGTGTCCGGGTACAGCCCTTCTCGTTCCAGGTAGTCTTGCCACCTGTTGAGCAGGACGTGCTCCAGCACCTTGCCCACGCAGGACGTGAGCGAGATGGGCCGGAGGTTGTCCGTGTCCGGTGGCTTCCCCGGCTTGGGTATCAGGATAGTCCTGGCTGTCTTCCACTGCTTTGGTAGCGCGGCCGCTCTCCAGCACTTGTTGAAGTATTTTGCGAGGTTCTCAATCGAGCCGTCGTCGAGGTTCTTGAGCGCCTTGTTCATGACGAGGTCCGGGCTAGCTGCCGACCGGCTGTTGAGGTCGTGTAGGGCCGCTCGGACCTCCTCGACGTCGATGTCACGATCGAGCTTCGTCGGCCTACCCAACGCGAAGCTCGATAGTTAAAGTGAGAGAAAATTTCATGACGGAGGTGTTCATTGAGACGAAAGAGCAGCTAAATTTTTTTTCGTTAAAAAAGGACGTGTTTGTTCTCTAATGAACTGTTCTTTTTGGAAATTTTTTCTCTCCTAAAAAGCGATATTTGTGTGCAATATTGTTTTCATATTATCCTTTCGCTCATTTTCGGTAAGTCTTTGGCTCTCCAAAGCGAGACATATACCCTGGCTTGAGTGTCAACAGCCGCCTTCGCAGTGTAAGGATAGAGTTCTTTAAACGTCGATCACACATTACCCCACAAAAATAAGACTTCAGGAAAGGGGCATCTTTCAGTCTCCTTCAAACTGCACTCCCTTTTATGTTCTTGGAAGAATAAAAAAACTGTCGCGTTGAGCTCTCAGGCATTCGAGGACAGCTTTGGAGAAGTAAGCCGATTTTACTGCTCATACTTTGCAGACCCTATGGCGGAGCTCCCACCCTATCAAAATGTTTCTTCCGTGAGTTAGCAGGCTATAATTTATTTTTTTTATTTGGGACGCTAAATTTGCCGCATGGCACAAAACGTGATGTCATTAACGAACGTTATAATACGTTACAAAAAGGCATGAAGTCCGGTTATGTATAAAAAGTCACATAATCTTCGGGCGTAAATGTTTTACGTTAGCCACAGACGGAAATCGGAGTCGTTGCTTGAGGACAGGCCTTCCTTTTGAAGAACGCGAGCGCGCACCAGCGAATTTCCTGGAAATGCCCACAATAGGTGGTGGAGAGTGGTGTCAGAAGCGAGTGTTTCGCAGTGAGGGCATTTTTCTGGCGCAGGAGTCTTTTCACTTTGCCACTGGTGGCGAACTGCAGGAGTAAGGGCCACTCTGTCCCGCAGCCGCCTCAGACAGACCTCCTGCACTCGTGATAGGCTGGAGGGGAAGGGGGTATGTACACGGGGGAATAAGAGCACGCGTACGCTGCCTGAGGGAGGCTGAAGATGTTAAATGTGTCAGAAGCGGATCTGGTGGCAAAGTGGCATGGGGAGTTCGTAAAAGGCCGTTAAATGAGATATCATGTCAGGTGCGATGCTATCGACATCTGTGCGTGCTTGAACCTAGTCGATGAGTATAGGTACCGGGTAGGATTTACAAGCAGCTTGTATGGCCTGGGAAACGCGAAGGGTACCACGGACTTTCTCTAGATGCTTCAGAGCTTCTTGTGAATGAGTAAATAGGTGCACCTGGTTATAAGGAGTTTCGTTAGGTAAAGCTGCTATGGCATTCAAAATCGCTTGCAGCTCCAAGGGAAGAAATGTTGAAGTGTCAGTACAGTAGGTTTGGCGCCTATATAGTTGAGGGTGTGTCGTGCTTATAAAAGCATTTGATCCCCGCGTTGGGGTTATGGCGAAAGCTGGGTAAATGATACAGGCATCATGTTGCGTAGAAAAAGGTGGTGGTAACGGCGGAGAGAACTCCGACTTCTTATGACTAGCAGGCTTGTTTTCATGTAATGTGACAGTAGTCTCATGGAGGTGTTTGAGGCTCGCACATCGAACGAAGGGAAACTTTCCGTGCTCTATTGGTTTGTCGCTGGGTAATTAAATCTTCCAATGTGTTGAGCTACGCATACTCCTGCAGCAGACAAATAGTATTTTCAGGGGGAGAACAGTAATGACTCGCATGACATTGTGGTTGAGTGCTTCAAGTGTAGACCACTGTCGTTTCCTAAGTTGTTGAAATTGGGCATGGTATAGGAGCCGAGGGTGAAAGACAGCACGAAGAAGTCGACGAGCTGCATCCGAGCGGGCACCTGAAGAGCGATTGGCTATTCTGCTGATGAGATCAAGTGTGTTTATAGCACTCTTGCGCATAGCTCGCAACCAAGCAGTGCCTTTGCCTGAAGCATGAACGTGCAGGCCCAATATATTGGTATGTTCCTTTTCAGGATGTGGTGCATTGTCCATAGTGAGCGCGAACGGAGTGGCTTTGAAAATTCGGCGGCCTGCTTTATTGCCCCCATGGACATATCAGGATTTGGAGGGGTTGAGGAAGAGGCCAGTGTTAGCAAGAAATTTTTGAAGGAGATTTAGGGCATTTTGCAGGCAGTCTTGCTTCAGAGCGTGATGTCGTCTGCATATTGTAGAACTCGAACATTAGGAGGGGTGGAATGACTGTGTATCAGAGGAATGAATGCGATATTAAATAGAGATGGGGCTAAAACTGAGCCCTGCGGTACTCCGCGATTATAAATGAAGTGGCCTGTGGGTTTATCATTAACGCGGATAGTAAATGTCCTTTGTGAAAGAAAAGCATGAATTAATTGCTCGACATATCTGCAAGGGCATGCCAAGTGATGACCGTGTTGAGAATAGTTTCGTGGAGAATGTTGTCGTAGGCCTTCGTGATATCTGTTGCCAGGACTGTGCGAACGAGACGGCTGCAAGGTGAGCGACGTATCACGTCGTTGGCAAAGCGGTCAAGACCATCCTCAGCTCCGTATCTTGTCGGAAACCAATTTGGGAGGACGAATATTTCTTATGATGGTCGACCCGCCAGGAGAGTCGAGTGGCAAGCAGTTTTTCATACAGCTTACAAATAGTTGTGGTAAGAGAAATTGGTCGTAAGGCCCCAAGAGTTGTGGGTGATTTTCCGGGATTTAGTATCGGAACTACCACAGAATGTTTCTTCACGCCGCCTTCACAGAGCACATCAACAGCATCGCTGAGGCCATTACGTTTACTGTCGAGAAGGTTGGCAACCGTCTGCCTTTTTTGGACGTGTCAGCGGAGAGAGATTGCCGCCACCTTTTGTTTGAAGTCTTCATGAAGCCCAGCCAGACGGGCAGGTACCTGCATTTTAACTCGGTTAACCTGGCATGCCACAAACGTGCAGTTGCGGCTTCGCTGATTCAACGATCCCGAAAAATCTGCTCAAGACCTGAAGATTGCGCCTCCGACCTGATACAAATGCGCCATGACTTGATGAGCTGCGGCTACCCTAGGAATATTTTGGACTCCGTTGACCGTCGGTCGGTGTGGTCAGCGGAATCGGCCGGCAGCCAATGCTAAGCTCGTGTCGCCATACCTTATGTACCGGGCATAAGTGAAGCACTAGGACGTGTCCTGCGCACATACGACGTGCACGTTGCCCACGTTCCCGTCCGCAAGTTAGAGCACGAGCTCGTGAATGTCAAGGACGAACTAAAGAATGAAAGATTTCCGGGTGTTGTGTAGAGAATTCCCTACGCCAAGTGACACAATGTTTACATCGACGAGAGCGGGAATGTTGAAATGCGTCTGAACGAACATGAGTTGACGTGAAGAACATCGAAGTCTGTTCCAACGCAAATGCGGAGAACCCTGTATCGGCAGGTCACGACATCTGCTAGGAAAGGGCTTCTATCATCGCCGAAGGAAAGAACTAGCTTTCAGTCCAGTATCTCGAGTCTTTGGTGATTTACACTACGGAAAAAAATAGTTAATCTTAACATCGGCAATCTCCCGCAAACCTACGCAAGATGCACGGGACGATTATTGAAGCATATTTGAGCATCGCTGTTCTAGAATAAATTTTAGTGAACAAGGCTCCCGTATGGAAGCCGAAACGTCTCGTTTTTGGCACAGACATTTGTTGGCCTTCTTCCTTTTTTTTCTGTTGCAATGGGGGAGTGATCACTGCCCCAGATGTCTGCTTGCAAGACCAGTGAGGATATGCCGGGACCCAGCCACCACGGAAGGTACGGAGTTGATGGAGGGGCACGCCGGCGGGTATAATTAAATGAGTTGTCAGAAGTGTACACGACTGGTCGAAATACGTGTCGTAAATTCGATCTCCACGTTTATAGTTATGAGTGTATCCGCAGGCTGTGTGTGGGCCATTAAAATCTCGTCCAACTAGAATGGGTACACCTGGGTAAAAGGTGCGCAGATGTGTAAGCCATCTAATGTTTAGTACAGAGATTTGGTGCGGACCATAAAAAAATACCAATATTACTGGAGTGCGTTGCGGCTTACTGAAAATGGCAATCACTTCTTGATGGGTATTGCACCAACGAGATAGGTCGACGGGATAAGGTGGTGTCGAACAGTCAACATATATAGCTGCTTTACCCGGAGCAAGACCATGCGGCTGTCGGGTATTGATGGATTGTGATATGCACAATAACCAGAGAGGGGGAAGGATGGCATTATGCTCCTGGAGAAATAAAGCCCAGACAGAGAGTTTGCCTTCTTGAATGCGCAGGTTCAATTCAGCGAGCTTATTAGTAAGACCCTGACAGTTAAATTGCACGACATGGGAAGTAGAGTTAGTGGCAATTCGCTTGCAAAGCAGATGCAATCATCTGAGGGAGTTGCTGCAACGGGTTAATCAGGGATGACATTGAAGATATAGTTACAGATTGCTCGGAGTGTTCATATTTCGAGCCTGAACGATTGTGTACATTGAATAAAGGAGGCACTTGGAAAACAGGCTGAACTGACGGTAGATGTGGACGTTGTAGTAAGAGAGAGCGATGCCGGCAAAGCTGATAAAGTTGTTGGCGAACATTGGCGATCGAGCCATCAATTGCAGAGATCTCGTCATCCTAGAGGAGATTATCGGAAGAAATTAATCTTTTTTCCGCTGGGTACGGGAACCTGGCTTTAAAACAGAGGCATAGGAATGGCGAATAGAAGAAGGTGAAGGCAAAGATTCTGGCGCTTTTTCAGTGTCCTCCTCATCTGAGTCTTTTTACAGAGCAGCAAAACGGTTGCAAATCTTGATTCCAGCCGGAGTAGGCGCAGTCACAGGACCACGTTTCTATCGAGGGCATTTAGAATAAGTGATGTCGTGGTCGTTTATCTTAGAAAATGGGCACCTGAATGAGGGAGACCCTCTGCTGGTGGTTTGGGCAAGGTGTCTTGGGATGCAGGGCCCAACTTTTTGATGTGACCTTGTCGCACTCACCGATAGCAGAAGACGTGCAGGACGGAAAGGCTTCGGACGAACGATTCTGCCATTGTAGAAGAATCGGGTAGGAAGTTCTAACGGCGCCACAAGGAACAGAAGAAGTGTGCTTCGGCTGCCAATTCGGCGGGAATTAAGCACTGAGTGGGTGTCGGAGTAGAGATCCGTCATCACTTTCTTCGGAGGCGCATTAGTTTCCAGGCCATAGATGACATATCTTTGCATGCCGGGTCTAGATGCTAGATAGGCTTGCACAGGTACATACTGTGACTCGCTGATATATAATTTGTTAATGTTACAGATCTGTTCAGCATCGGCAAGGGACGCTTCTTGGACAGTGATGGAATTGGAGGGACGGGGGTAAACAAAACCGAGGTACCCTGAGATGCCCAGTGCACGGTAAATGAGCTGCTGCACCGATCTTGAAGGAACGGGCGTTACATCGTATTGCCGGGTGGGCTTGATGTGCACTCGGAAAAAGCGAACAAGTTCAGGGAGTGAATATTTCGACGGTTTCGTCTTTGAAGGGGTAGGATCGGTAGGAGTGGCTTTTACCCTTTTGGCAGCCGGGTTGAATGCTGTCATGAGAAACAGTCCGAAAAGAACGGTCAGGAGTGGTATAGGGGTAGGCACAAGATTAGGCAAGGCGGCAGAATTTAACGATGGTTCGTCCCCTGCAATTGAAGACGGCGACTTGAGCAGCGATGAAATACCGGGTGCAGGAGGAGCTGAGGTGCGGAGGAGACATCCTTGAGGTGGAAGGGTAGGTGAAACGGCAGACGCATTGATAGCAGCATGTGATCTTTCCATGTCATAATTACTGTTCTTGTCCGTTGGCCAGGCTGAGGTTGGCCTGCGCGCCTCACGGAACGAACGTCGGCATCGTGAAGGCAGTGTCGGAGGGTCCGTCGCGAGATCTTGTAGCGTTCTTGGGATCTTCAGGCAACGTGAAGAGCTGACACTATGGCCGGAAAGGTAAACACAGCGCATAAAAGCACAGAAGTAGCCGATCGCAAAAGACAGGGCGACAGCCCAATTCGGTCTTCACCGTCTTCCTCCGGCTATAAAAAGCTTTCTTGTTGTGCGGAAACTGTCGGTCTGTGATTCTGCAAAATCACCCTTAGAAAAGCGCACCTTAAGAAGTATTTGAGCACGCAACCTCAAATACAAAATCCTGCTTCCTCGTGATTACTTTGACCCCCTTTGATACTGTCAAGAGCGCAGTTGTTTTAGGAAGCCTTATTTTCATCATGTTTTTAGAAGGCCTTTATATTGCAGTATTTTTTATGCACATCGTTTTGCGAGTTTACTTCCATTTTAATCCAGTAAATACTACAGTAATGAAAACAAAAATAGCTTCGGTCGAGGGGCTGAGACTCCGGCTGCTGGCCCGGGCTACTAGGTTCAATTTTGGCGTCCAAAAACCATGTTGCCTGTGTGCTCGTCATTTCTCGTAATGCCACTTATTTAAAAGAAGGATAATTCCGAGTTGGATCTTTTCAGTCGCACGTCTTATCGCTTACTGCTGGACGTACCTGGCTAGGCACTCCATTTACGCATGCGGTGGACTCAATTCGTGCAGGCGGTGAAGCGTTCGTTGCACTTCTTGGAAGACTTAGTGTTCTTGTGCCTATTGTAACTTGCTGAAATAGAGATGAGGTGAAGCAAAATGGTGAGGAGATGAATTGTGCACTGGCGAATGGGATAATGAACTTGTAAGGTATCGCGCTTCTATTGCAAAAACTGCTGTGAAAGTGGTGTGAACAATGCAGTGCGCACGAGTGATCGTGCAGACGTCTGTACGTCATACCGGTGCGCCACTCTCAAATCGAAGGCGTGAACCAGCTGCCAGTATGGCTAAATTCATTGCATAAAGAAAACGTCGAACCTGAGAACATTAAAGAAACTTCGTGATCACGTTGGTAATCAGAATAAAGCACAACGCAGTAAAATCTGTAGTTCTCGCTTGTGGCACTTCCATCTCCTACTTTAAACTCTCGTCGAGTGAGACGTTTGTTTGGAATATCTTTGCTAATGTAATAAAGTTTGTTCAGTGTGAATGAATGGAAATTTGTTTTGTATTGTGTGGAATTTAAGCGCATGCAATTTGTATTTCAGGACTGTAACGCGGTTTTTTAAGCCTTGAAGGTTGTCCTTTCATTTTTTTTTTATTATTTTCTGTGTGCTGAAATAATGAATGCTAATTTCTTTTTTAGTTTTGTATTTTGCTCACCGCTGCATGATGTTGCCAGTGTGGGGGCCTGTGGCCCTGTCAAGCTGCCATTACGACAGGTTTTCTACAGGCCTCCGGCATCCAGTATGCGTGATGCGAATATAGTTATTGTTATTATTATTATTGTTATTATTACATTTCCTTTCTTGTTTGATTGTATTTCTAGCTTGTATTTAGAGATTTCACATTAGTTCATATTAGGATTCGTTTATTCTTTATTATATTTTGCTGCATGCGTTACTTTGCTATAATCTTGAGGATATCCAAAGCCGCGCGACCAGTTTTATCACCTCTGAATACACTTAAGAAATTAGCATCACTGCACTCAAACGTTCTATCTCCCTCCCCACACTTGAGTCACGCCACATTATTTCACGCATTTGCCTACTACACAGCTTTCTTTACCATCCGACATCAAAACACCCCCTGCTGAAACCACCAATCCGAACTTCCAGTCGCCTCAGCCACAGCCGCCCCATAGTCAGCATCAAGAGGTGTACTTTAGCAATAAGCAGTTCTTTTTTTCCTGACGCAATAACCCATTGGAGTGCCCGATCAAACGACATAGTTTCATGCAACGATCGCAAAACATTTCGCGCGAAACTCTCTAGTCATATTCAGAACACGTGAACTTGTAGTTGCCCTGTACTTTTTCCTGCATTTTTTTTCTGTATTTTTGTGATTTTTTCTTTTCTTTTCTTTAATTTCTTTTTCTTTTTTTTTGCTTACAATTTTGTAACCGCTTGATGCTCCTTTTTTAGTGTTTTTTTAGTGTTTACAGTTCCAGTGTTAAGTTCATTGTGCCTATGTTTTCATCATGAGTGCATTTACACAAACCCATTTGTAAGCCCCTCCTTATGTAATGCCTTCGGGCCTTTAAGGATGAAATAAATGAAAAAAATGAAATGAGATCGTAATTGCTTTCATTCCCTTTGTTTCTTTTTTTTCTTGTTATTTATAAGTCTGTTGCCTGTTCTAGCTGTTTTTATTTCACGCTGTACTCGCTGTTTTCTTAATCTCGCATTTTGTACTTTATGTTCGTGGTAACGTCTTTCTCTAATGCAGAGGCCTAGATGATGCATTTTTTTCTATAACCTTGACTGCTGCATTATCTCACTTAATTATCTTTCTTCATGGGGAACTTAAATTAAATTTTGTGTCTGTGTGCATGTGTGTGTGTGTGCGTGCGTGCGTGCGTGTGTGTGTGTACCAGCAACAAGACCTTTCGGTTGTTCCTAGACATCGAAAATAAAGATTGATTGATTGAATTATTGATAGATGGAATGATTGATAGATTGATTGATTGATTGATTGATTGATTGATTACAATAGCAGACTCCGAATGTACGGCTGCTGGTGCACGCTGCTTGAATTGAGCGGAAGAGACTTCGGCAATTAAGGAGGTCATAACAAATATATAAAGTGCCATGGGAGGCATCGTGAACACAAGAAAGCAGTGCGTGTTAACCCTTCCTGTAACAGGTTGTTACTACGTTTAAAGTTTTGTACATCTGTGGCATAAGATCACGTCATTTCTCTCTTCCAGAATACCAGCGGATTTTCTTATTTATTTTGCTTGTTCAAGCTCTTGCGTTGTGTTCTCGGGTTTGCCCCTCCCCGGCCATTGTGTCCTTGGAATCATTTCTCACTGCGCCAGTGCAAGCCATTCCCACGTAAGAGCCAGCGCTCTACTGCTGGTTTTCTGCTGCTACTCAATAAACAGTTCCCGACAGTTGCCACCTAGAGACGCGTTGAACAATGTCAGAGGCGTGCCACATTCCTGCCAGTTGCCCTACCGAAGATCGGGGGGCATCGTGCTCATACGCTGTATGGGCAAAAAGCATTAGAACACTGTAAATTTCCATCCATCACATTCGCTGACATCAACCGAGGCTCATAAACTAACGTAGTTCACTTTTCTTTCTGTAATGCCCCAGCTTGGCAGTGCACAGAACGCTACATCATTATCAAAATGCTTGTTATTTGTTAGAATATATATCACTGACATTGTATTATGGTACTTGCGAGCTCTTAGCTTGAATTTCACATGCTGCTGAGGCAACGATGATTAATGCATAAAAACATAAATATGAACATTCCAGCTTGAAAATGGTATGTTCTGTCATTGGGCGGCATTGACTTCAACTGTCGTTGCAATGGAGGTGAACATACCAGTGGAGCAACGGCAGAATTTAAAAGCACTCTCAAGTAGATACGCCATTCCCATCTTCCAAATTCTTCTGGGGTGGCAGTGATGCAGCGCGCCTGTTTAAGTTGCACAGATGGCTACTCAGCCTATGCTTACTTTCAGTATCCACGCTGAATGTGACCCCTAACTGCACCATTTCATTCATGCCATTTGGAGGAAAATCCCAGCATGAATGGAGGAAAGTTGAAAGATGTTTTGTGTTAAGGCCGACCGCAATAAATTGAAAACTGTACACAATAATCACGGAAGTATTGTTGCTTTCGCTCAACGTGTGCCCGTGCAGTATACAGGCATTCGTCCCCGCACCCGCCTTGTCAGTTCTCCCGTTAGCTGCTACATTCACTGTGACCAGCGCATGCGGCTAGGAGCAGATAATGAAGACAAAAATCGGTGGTACATTTGCGTAGTTATGCCAAATGCGAACTAGCTGCAGTAGCAGTTGTCTTTTCTACTCGGTTCTGGTTGATACCCAACAATTCTGGACAAAAGTGTTTTTCAGTGCGAAACCGTTTATGAATGCAAAATTTCGTGCAATTTAGGATTTCACTATAACATGTCAATATATCCACCAATCACCAGACGGCAGACTTGTCTTTCTTTGTCTAATAACGGTTTTGCTCTCTTCAAAAGCATTCCCCATTGGTTTTCTTCAGGAGTCTTAACAGTTCCATGCGATTAGTGAAAATGATTTTAAAAATGATTTTGATCCTTAACAGGATAATGGTTCTGAAGAACCATTATGCTTAATATTTCCACACACGTGTCTAAGAATTTTTCAGTTTTAAATATTTTCTTCGGAGAATGTTGGACATGAGGCAGCTGTTAATGTCCAACGACAATGGTTTAATGTCCGTATATGCCGAATTGATCTTTCTCTACATTCGGATAATCCTGGGAGTCTTCCTAGCCGTCCTGGCACAGTGGTGCAGCGGTCATGGAATGCGCCTCTGCCCTTCTACAGTAGGCGCTTCGATCCGGAGCTTGGGTAGCGATCCAAGTCGATGTTCACGAGCAGCCACTCACGACTTAATTAGCGGCCGCCAGACACGGTGGGCAGGCTGCTCATGCTCACATCACATGCCCACCACCCGGTGGGTTGGTGAGCAGCGTGCCACAAAACCCGCATCAGACAAGCGGACAGTCAGCCATACACCCACACACACACACGCACACACACACACGCGGCACACACACACACTCACACACACGCACGCGCACTCGCACACGCACACCCACTCACACACACGCACACACACGCGCACACGCACACGCACACACAGACACACACACAGACACGCGCACACAGAAACACACACGCACACGTGCACACTCCCCCGCACACGCACACGCGCACACGCACACACACACACGCACACGCGCCCACACACACGCAAACATAGGCGCACACACTCGCACACACGCACACACACGCGCGCGCACACACGCACACACACACACCCACACACACACACACACACACACACACACACACACACACACACACACACACACACACACACACACACACACACACACACACACACACACACACACACACACACACACACACACACACACACACAGACAGAATTCCCAGTTGGATGTTTTCAGTCGCGCCGCTTATCGCTTACTGCCGAGGCGTCACTGGCTAGACACGCCATTTACCCAGATGGCAGTTTGCAACGACTGCGTTCATTCCTCTTTCGATGGAAGATGTGCGCATCAGGGCTTTCTCTGCAGCAGACTGTGCCAAAATATTCGCCCCGTAGTAAAAGTAACTCCACAGATCTAGGCTTCTGAACCAACCCACTGATGCACATTTATGTTGTCTTGCTTTGCGGGAACCAAAGATTCTTTACTTACCCTACGATGTGCCTGTGTGTAGAGCAAAAGCTTTACATCACGGCCAAAGCTACAAAAGCTGATTCATCGCTCTAACTTACGCCTTTAATAATAAAAATTAATATTGTCGCGACCGGAATTAGAACCCGCGACGGCGCGAACAGATCAGCTTCGCTATCCATTGCACAAGGCCCAGTGCTATTACAGAAGGTGCCACGCCTCCTGTTAACCTCCAACACACTGTCGCGCTGTGTATTGCACATTGTCGTCGTCATTACCATCCACTGTCGGCGCGAACAGAGATCAGCTTGACGTCGATGAGAGCTTAGCCTGAGTCTATAAAGCAGTCTCAAAACAGGCGGACAACCCGGAAAAGCAAAATCATGAGCTAACCCGGCTGAACAAATGCTTTCGCACGTCTACTCGTTTGAGCTACGTTAAAGCCATAATTTTCTTTTGCAAATTCGACACCCAATTCAGGGTATAGGCAACCCGCAAAGTAATTTGCCTCTCCACATGTCGCCGTGTAGAAGACAGGAATATCAACTCTGAGGCGGCGCAGAAGCGTTCATAACAAAGGTGGTTGCTTCAGTTTTACTCAAAAAGCCAGCATCTCCATCGATTTCGACTTAACTAGCTCATATTAGCTCGGCTTGTTGGGCTCTTCAAAGGCTCACCTTTCATGGGTCTGATGAGAAAAAAGATTTAACGATGTTACTGCGACGTAAAAGCTTGCCAGAGCATCACAATACAATCACGGAGGCGGCCGAGGCCCCAAAAAACCGCTGCCATGCAAAGCTTGTGGCAATCGATGTGGGAGAGTATCACAGGGAGCGACAATGGAACGTTGGCGCGTTTACCACTGTGAGAATGCTGCTTGCAATTCGGGCTGGGTTGGAGGGAAGTGCTTATGCAGTCGGAGTTTCTAGTGACTTGATGTTGGGGTTCGGACATCTGTTGTAGTAATGACGCTGCGCTTGCATTAGAGCACGAATAAGCTATAGAGCGTGTTTTGATGGAGGCTTAGGATAAAACTGGCGCAGTAGCGAGTGATGGGTTGCAAAGGTCACTGCCGCCGATGACCAGGCCGTGATTTTTTTAAGCAAGCGGTCGACTCAATTCGTGCAGGCGGTGAAGCGTTCGTTGCACTTCTTGGAAGACTTAGTGTTCTTGTGCCTATTGTAACTTGCTGAAATAGAGATGAGTGAAGCAAGATGGTGAGGAGATGAATTGTGCACTGGCGAATGGGATAATGAACTTGTAAGGTATCGCGCTTCTATTGCAAAAACTGCTGTGAAGGTGGTGTGAACAATGCAGTGCGCACGAGTGATCGTGCAGACGTCTGTACGTCATACCGGTGCCCCACTCTCAAATCGAAGGCGTGAACCAGCTGCCAGTATGGCTAAATGCATTGCATTAAGAAAACGTCGAACCTGAGAACATTGAAGAAACATCGTGATCACATTAGTATTTAGAATAAAGCACAATGCACTAAAGTCCGTAGTTCTCGCTTGTGGCACTTCTATCTCCTACTATCAACTCTCGTCGAGTGAGACCTTTGTTTGAAATATCTTTGCTAATGTAATAACGTTTGTTTGTTCAGTGTGAATGAATGCAAATTTGTTTTGTATTGTGTGGAATTTCAACGCATGCAATTTGTATTTCAGGACTGTAACGCGGTTTTTTAAGCCTTGAAGGTTGTCCTTTATTTTTTTATTATTTTCTGTGTGCTGAAATTAATGAATGCTAATTTCTTTTTCATATTTGTATTTTGCTCACCACTGCATGATGTTGCCAGTGTTGGGGCCTGTGGCCCTGTCAAGCTGTCATTATGACAGGTTTTCTACAGGCCTCCGGCATCCAGTATGCGTGACGCGAATATAGTTGTTATTATTATTATTATTATTATTACATTTCTTTTCTGTTTGATTGTATTTCTAGCTTGTATTTAGAGATTTCACATTAGTTCATAATAGGATTCGCTTATTCTTTATTATATTTTGCTGCATGCGTTACTTCGCTATAATATATCGGTATTGTTTTCATTCTCTTTGTTTCTTTTTTTTTCTTGTTATTTATAAGTCTGTTGCCTGTTCTAGCTGTTTTTATTTCCCGCTGTTCTCGCCGTTTTCTAGTTCTCGCATTTTGTACTTCATGTTCGTGGTAACGTCTTTCTCTAATGCAGAGGCCTACTTGACGCATTTTTTCGATAACCTAGACTGCTGCATTTGCTCACTTAATTGTCTTCCTTCATGGGGCACATAGATTAAATTTGTGTGTGTGTGCGTGCGTGTGCTTGCGCTTGCGTGCGTGTGTGTGTGTGTGTACCAGCAACTAGACCTTTCGGTTGTTCCCAGCATCGAAAATAAAGATTGATTGATTGATTGAATTATTAATAGATGGAATGATTGATTGATTGATTGATTAACTGATTACTATAGCCGACTCCGAGTGTACGGCTGCTGGTGCACGCTGCTTGAATTGAGCGGAAGAGACATCGGCAATTAAGGAGGTCATAACGAATATATAAAGAGGCATGGGAGGCATCGTGAACACAAGAAAGCAGTGCGTGTTAACCCTTTCTGTAACAGGTTGCTACTACGTTTAAATTTTTGTACATCTGTAGCATAAGATCACGTCATTTCTCTCTTCCAGACTACCAGCGGATTTTCTTATTTATTTTGCTTGTTCAAGCTCTTGCGTTGTGTTCTCGGGTTTGCCCCTCCCCGGCCATTGTGTCCTTGGAATCATTTCTCACTGCGCCAGTGCAAGCCATTCCCAAGTAAGAGCCTGCGCTCTACCGCTGGTTTTCTGCTGATACTCAATAAACAGTTCCCGACAGTTGCCACCTAGAGACGCGTTGAACAATGTCAGAGGCGTGCAACATTCCTGCCAGTTGCCCTACCGAACATCGGGGGGCATTGTGCTCATACGCTGTATGGGCAAAAAGCATTAGAACATTGTAAATTTCCATCCATCACATTCGCTGACATCTACCGAGGCCCATAACCTAACGTAGTTCACTTTTCTTTCTGTAATGCCCCAGCTTGGCAGTGAACAGAACGCTACATCTTTATCAAAATGCTTGTTTTTGTTAGAATATATATCATTGACATTGTATTATGGTACATGCGAGCTGTTAGCTTGAATTTTGCATGCTGCTGAGGCAACGATGATTAATGCATAAGAACATAAATATGAACATTCCAGCTTGGACCTGGTATGTTCTCTCATTGGGCGGCAATGACTTCAACTGTCGTTGCAATGGAGGTGAACATACCAGTGGAGCAACGGCAGAATTTAAAAGCACTCTCAAGTAGATACGCCATTCCTATCTTCCAAATTTTTCTGGGGTGGCAGTGAGGCAGCGCGACTGTTTAAGTTGCACAGATGGCTACTCATCCTATGCTTACTTTCAGTATCCACGCTGAATGTGACCACTAACTGCACAATTTGATTCATGCCATTTCGATTAAAATGCCAACAAGAATGGAGGAAAATTGAAAGACGTTTTGTGTTAAGGCCGACCGCAATAAATTGAGAACTGTACACAATAATCACGGAAGTATTTTTGCTTTCGCTCAACGTGTGCCCGTGCAGCATACAGGCATTCGTCGCCGCACCCGCCTTGTCAGTTCTCCCGTTAGCTGCTACATTCAATGTGAACACCGCATGCGGCTAGGAGCAGATAATGACGACAAAAATCGGTGGTACATTTGCGTAGTTATGCCAAAAGCGAACTAGCTGTTGTAGCAGTTCTGTTCTCTATTCGGTTCTGGTTTATACCCAACAATTCTGGACAAAAGTATTTTTCAGTGCGAAACCGTTTTTGAATGCAAATTTTCGTGTAATGTATGATTTCTCTATAACAATCAATATACCCACCAATCACCAGACGGCAGACTTGTCTTTCTTTTTCTAATAATGGTCTTGCTCTCTTCAAAAGCATTCCCCATTGGTTTTCTTCGGGAGTCTAAACTGTTCGATGCGATTAGTGAAAATGATTTTAAAAAAGATTTTGCACCTTATCAGGAGAATCTTTAACAGAATAATGGTTCTGAAGAACCATTATGCTTAATATTTCCACAAAAGTGTCTAAGAATTTTTCAGTTTTAAATATTTTCTTCGGGGAATGTTGGACATCAGGCAGCTTTTAATGTCCAACTACAATGGTTTATTGTCCGTATACGCTGAATTGATTTTTCTCTACATTCGGATAATCCTGGGAGTCTTCCTAACAGTCCTGGCACAGTGGTGCAGCGGTCAAGGAATGCGCCACTGCCCTTCTACGGTAGGCGCTTCAATCGGGAGCTTGGGTAGCGATCCAAGTTGATGTTCACGAGCAGCCACTCACGACTTAATTAGCGGCCGCCAGACACGCCCATGCAAAAAAGTCCTAAGGGCGTCTATGGAAAAAGTTATGTCCGTCTATGGCCTTTTTTGAACGTCTATAAGCACCCACAGAGGTGCTTATTTCCAGCTATTGAAAAATCTATGCCACTAAAGCTATAGCTTTGGAACCACACAATTGTCTTAAGCTCTGTATAGAAAAATATATCAGCCTGTATAGACAGCTATAGACAGAAATAGGAAAGGTCTATAGCTATTTGGGCCAAAATGCTATGGCCGGCCATACGACATTTTTGTATGGGCGGTGGGCAGGCTGCTCATGCTCACATGCCCACCATTCGGTGGGCTGGTGAGCAGCCTGCCACAAAACCCGCTTCAGACAAGCGGACAGTCAGCCATAAACACACACACGCGCACACACACACACATGCACACGCACACGCACACGAACGCGCACGCGCACACGCACACGCACACCCACCCACACATACGCACACACACACGCACACCCACACACAGACACAGACACGCACACACAGAAACACACGCATGCACGCACGCACGCACGCACGCGCGCGCACACACACACACACACACACACACACACACACACACACACACACACACACACACACACACACACACACACACACACACACACACACACACACACACACACACACACACACACAGAGAGAGAGAGAGACACACACACGCACGCACGCACACACACACACGCAAACGCTCACATGCACACACACGCACACACACACGGACACACACACGCACACATACGCACGCACAGGCACACACACGCACACATGCACACAAGCACACACACGCATATACTCTTGCACACACACACACGCTCGCGCGCACAAGCGCGCACACACTCGCACACACATGCACACGCGCACACTCCCCCGCACACGCACACGCGCACACACACACACACACGCACACGAACACGCACACACACGCACACGCGCACACGCACACAGACACGCACGTACACACACACGCGCACACACACGCACACATACGCACGCACAGGCGCACACACACACACACACACACACACACACACACACACACACACGCGCGCGCGCGCGCTCACGCGCACACGCGCACACGCGCACACGCACGCACACGCACACACACGCACGCACTGACGCGCGCGCACACGCACACGCGCATGCACGCACACACGCACACGCGGACAAGCACACGCACACACAAACACACGCGCACACACATACGCACACGCACACACGCAGCACGCACACACGCGCACATACGAACACACACACGCACACGCATGACGCTGCGCTTGCATTAGAGCACGAATAAGCTATAGAGCGTGTTTTGATGGAGGCGTAGGATAAAACTGGCGCAGTAGCGAGCGATGGGTTGCAAAGGTCACTGCCGCCGGTGACCAGGCCGTGACTTTTTTACGCATGCGGTCGACTCAATTCGTGCAGGCGGTGAAGCGTTCGTTGCACTTCTTGGAAGACTTAGTGTTCTTGTGCCTATTGTAACTTGCTGAAATAGAGATGAGGTGAAGCAAGATGGTGAGGAGATGAATTGTGCACTGGCGAATGGGATAATGAACTTGTAAGGTATCGCGCTTCTATTGCAAAAACTGCTGTGAAAGTGGTGTGAACAATGCAGTGCGAACGAGTGATCGTGCAGACGTCTGTACGTCATACCGGTGCGCCACTCTCAAATTAAAGGCGCGAAACAGCTGCCAGTATGGCTAAATGCATTGCATAAAGAAAACGTCGAACCAGAGAACATTCAGGAAACTTCGTGATCATGTTAGTATTTAGAATAAAGCACAACGCAGTAAAATCTGTAGTTCTCGCTTGTAGCACTTCTATCTCCTACTATAAATCCTCGTCGAGTGAGACCTTCATTTGGAATATCTTTGCTAATGTAAAAACGTTTGTTTGTTCAGTGTGAATGAATGCAAATTTGTTTTGTATTGTGTGGAATTTCAACGCATGCAATTTGTATTTCAGGACTGTAACGCGGTTTTTTAAGCCTTGAAGGTTGTCCTTTCATTATTTTTTTATTATTTTCTATGTGCTGAAATTAATGAATGCTAATTTCTTTTTCAGTTTTGTATTTTGCTCACCACTGCATGATGTTGCCAGTGTTGGGGCCTGTGGCCCTGTCAAACTGCCATTATGACAGGTTTTCTACAGGCGTCCGGCATCCAGTATGCGTGACGCGAATATAGTTATTATCATTATTATTATTATTACATTTCTTTTTCTGTTTGATTGTATTTCTAGCTTGTATTTAGAGATTTCACATTAGTTCATAATAAGATTCGCTTATTCTTTATTATATTTTGCTGCGTGCGTTACTTTGCTATAATAGATCGTTATTGTTTCCATTCCCTTTGTTTCTTTTTTTCTTGTTATTTATAAGTCTTTTGCCTGTTCTAGCTGTTTTTATTTCCCGCTGTTCTCGCCGTTTTCTTGTTCTCGCATTTTGTACTTCATGTTCGTGGTAACGTCTTTCTCTAATGCAGAGGCCTACTTGATGCATTTTTTTTTCGATAACCTAGACTGCTGCATTTGCTCACTTAATTGTCTTCCTTCATGGGGAACATAGATTAAATTTGTGTGTGTGTGCGCTTGCGTGCGTGTGTGTGTGTGTACCAGCAACTAGACCTTTCGGTTGTTCCCAGCATCGAAAATTAAGATTGATTGATTGATTTAATTATTGATAGATGGAATGATTGATTGATTAACTGATTACTATAGCAGACTCCGAATGTACGGCTGCTGGTGCACGCTGCTTGAATTGAGCGGAAGAGACATCGGCAATTAAGGAGGTCATAACAAATATATAAAGAGCCATGGGAGGCATCGTGAACACAAGAAAGCTGTGCGTGTTAACCCTTTCTGTAACAGGTTGCTACTACGTTTAAATTTTTGTACATCTGTTGCATAAGATCACGTCATTTCTCCCTTCCAGACTACCAGCGGATTTTTTAATTTATTTTGCTTGCTCAATCTCTTGCGTTGTGTTCTCGGGTTTGCCCCTCCCTGGCCATTGTGTCCTTGGAATCATTTCTCACTGCGCCAGTGCAAGCCATTCCCAAGTAAGAGCCTGCGCTCTACCGCTGGTTTTCTGCTGATACTCAATAAACAGTTCCCGACAGTTGCCACCTAGAGACGCGTTGAACAATGTCAGAGGCGTGCAACATTCCTGCCAGTTGCCCTACCGAAGATCGGGGGGCATCGTGCTCATACGCTGTATGGGCAAAAAGCATTAGAACACTGTAAATTTCCATCCATCACATTCGCTGACATCTACCGAGGCCCATAACCTAACGTAGTTCACTTTTCTTTCTGTAATGCCCCAGCTTAGCAGTGAACAGAACGCTACATCATTATCAAAATGCTTGTTTTTGTTAGAATATATATCATTGACATTGTATTATGGTACATGCGAGCTCTTAGCTTGAATTTCGCATGCTGCTGAGGCAACGATGATTAATGCATAAGAACATAAATATGAACATTCCAGCTTGGACCTGGTATGTTCTGTCATTGGGCGGCAATGACTTCAACTGTCGTTTCAATGGAGGTGAACATACCAGTGGAGCAACGGCAGAATTTAAAAGCACTCTCAAGTATATACGCCATTCCTATCTTCCAAATTCTTCTGGGGTGGCAGTGATGCAGCGCGACTGTTTGTGTTGCACAGATGGCTACTCACCCTATGCTTACTTTCAGTATCCACGCTGAATGTGACCACTAACTGCACCATTTGATTCATGCCATTTCGATGAAAATCCCAACAAGAGTGGAAGATTATTGAAAGACGTTTTGTGTTAAGGCCGACCGCAATAAATTGAAAACTGTACACAATAATCACGGAAGTATTGTTGCTTTCGCTCAACGTGTGCCCGTGCAGCATACAGGCATTCGTCCCCGCACCCGCCTTGTCAGTTCTCCCGTTAGCTGCTACATTCAATGTGACCACCGCATGCGGCTAGGAGCAGATAATGAAGACAAAAATCGGTGGTACATTTGCGTAGTTATGCCAAAAGCGAACTAGCTGTAGTAGCAGTTCTGTTCTCTATTCGGTTCTGGTTTATACCCAACAATTCTGGACAAAAGTATTTTCCAGTGCGAAACAGTTTATGTATGCAAATTTTCGTGCAATGTATGATTTCTCTATAACAATCAATATACCCACCAATCACCAGACGGCAGACTTGTCTTTCTTTTTCTAATAATGGCCTTGCTTTCTTCAAAAGCATTCCCCATTGGTTTTCTTCGGGAGTCTAAACTGTTCGATGCGATTAGTGAAAATGATTTTAAAAAAGATTTTGATCCTTATCAGGAGAATCTTTAACAGGATAATGGTTCTGAAGAACCATTATGCTTAATATTTCCACAAAAGTGTCTAAGAATTTTTCAGTTTTAAATATTTTCTTCGGGGAATGTTGGACATGAGGCAGCTTTTAATGTCCATCAACAATGGTTTATTGTCCGTATACGCTGAATTGATTTTTCTCTACATTCGGATAATCCTGAGAGTCTTCCTTACACTCCTGGCACAGTGGTGCAGCGGTCAAGGAATGCGCCTCTGCCCTTCTACGGTAGGCGCTTCAATCGGGAGCTTGGGTAGCGATCCAAGTTGATGTCCACGAGGAGCCACTCACGACTTAATTATCTGCCGCCAGACACGCCCATACAAAAAAGTCCTAAGGGCGTCTATGGAAAAAGTTATGTCCGTCTATGCCCTTTTATGAACGTCTATAAGTACCCACAGAGGTTCTTATTGCCAGCTATTGAAAAATCTATGCCACTAAAGCTATAGCTTTGGAACCATGCAATTGTCTTAGGCTCTGTATAGAAACATATATCAGCCTGTATAGACAGCTATAGGCAGAAATAGGAAAGGTCTATAGCTATTTGGGCCAAAATTCTATAGCCGGCCGTACGACATTTTTGTATGGGCGGTGGGCAGGCTGCTCATGCTCACATGCCCACCATTCGGTGGGTTGGTGAGCAGCCTGCCACAAAACCCGCTTCAGACAAGCGGACAGTCAGCCATAAACACACACACGCACACACACACGCGCGCACACACACACACACATGCACACGCACACACACCCACACACAGACACAGACACACACACAGAGACACACAGACACACACAGACACGCACACACAGAAACACACACACGCACACACACACACACAGACACAAACACGCACACAAGCACACACACACGGACACACACACGCACACATACGCACGCACAAGCACACACACGCACACATGCACACAAGCACACACACGCACATACACTTGCACACACACACACACGCTCGCGCGCACGCGCGCACACACACTCGCACACGCATACACACACATGCACACGCGCACACTCCCCCGCACACGCACACGCGCACACGCACACACACGCACACACACACGCACACGAACACGCACACACACGCACACGCGCACACGCACACAGACACGCACGTACACACACACGCGCGCACACACGCACAGGCGCACACACGCACACACACACACACGCGCGCTCGCTCGCATACGCGCACACACATTCGCACACGCATACACACACACGCACCCACAAGCACACACACGCACACGCGCACACGCACACGCACGCACACACACGCACGCACTCACGCGCGCGCACACGCACACAGAAACACACGCACACACACATACGCACACGCACACACGCAGCACGCACACACGCGCACATACGAACACACACGCACACACGCACACGCACGCACACACGCACACGCATGACGCTGCGCTTGCATTAGAGCACGAATAAGCTATAGAGCGTGTTTTGATGGAGGCGTAGGATAAAACTGGCGCAGTAGCGAGCGATGGGTTGCAAAGGTCACTGCCGCCGGTGACCAGGCCGTGACTTTTTTTAAGCATGCGGTCGACTCAATTCGTGCAGGCGGTGAAGCGTTCGTTGCACTTCTTGGAAGACTTAGTGTTCTTGTGCCTATTGTAACTTGCTGAAATAGAGATGAGGTGAAGCAAGATGGTGAGGAGATAAATTGTGCACTGGCGATGTGGATAATGAACTTGTAAGGTATCGCGCTTCTATTGCAAAAACTGCTGTGAAAGCGGTGTGAACAATGCAGTGCGTACGAGTGATCGTGCAGACGTCTGTACGTCATACCGGTGCCCCACTCTCAAATCGAAGGCGTGAACCAGCTGCCAGTATGGCTAAATGCATTGCATTAGGAAAACGTCGAACCTGAGAACATTCAAGAAACTTCGTGATCAGATTAGTATTTAGAATAAAGCACAACGCACTAAAATCCGTAGTTCTCGCTTGTGGCACTTCTATCTCCTACTATCAACTCTCGTCGAGTGAGACCTTTGTTTGGAATATCTTTGCTAATGTAATAACGTTTGTTTGTTCAGTGTGAATGAATGCAAATTTGTTTTGTATTGTGTGGAATTTCAACGCATGCAATTTGTATTTCAATACTGTAACGCGGTTTTTTAGGCCTTGAAGGTTGTCCTTTCATTATTTTTTATTATTTCTCTGTGCTGAAATTAATGAATGCTAATTTCTTTTTCAGTTTTGTATTTTGCTCACCACTGCATGATGTTGCCAGTGTTGGGGCCTGTGGCCCTGTCAAGCTGCCATTATGACAGGTTTTCTACAGGCCTCCGGCATCCAGTATGCGTGACGCGAATATAGTTATTATTATCATTATTATTATTATTACATTTCTTTTTATGTTTGATTGTATTTCTAGCTTGTATTTAGAGATTTCACATTAGTTCATAATAGGATTCGCTTATTCTTTATTATATTTTGCTGCATGCGTTACTTTGCTATAAAAGATCGGTATTGTTTTCATTCCCTTTGTTTCTTTTTTTCTTGTTATTTATAAGTCTGTTGCCTGTTCTAGCTGTTTTTATTTCCCGCTGTTCTCGCCGTTTTCTTGTTCTCGCATTTTGTACTTCATGTTCGTGGTAACGTCTTTCTCTAATGCAGAGGCCTACATGACGCATTTTTTCGACAACCTAGACTGCTGCATTTGCTCACTTAATTGTCTTCCTTCATGGGGAACATAGATTAAATTTGTGTTTGTGTGCGTGTGCGTATGTGCGCGTGCGTGCGTGCGTGTGTGTGTGTACCAGCAACAAGACCTTTCGGTTGTTCCCAGCATCGAAAATAAAGATTGATTGATTGATTGAATTATTAATAGATGAAATGATTGATTGATTGATTAACTGATTACTATAGCAGACTCCGAATGTACGGCTGCTGGTGCAAGCTGCTTGAATCAAGCGGAAGAGACATCGGCAATTAAGGAGGTCATAACAAATATATAAAGAGCCATGGGAGGCATCGTGATCACAAGAAAGCAGTGCGTGTTAACCCTTTCTGTAACATGTTGTTACTACATTTAAATTTTTGTACATCTGTGGCATAAGATCACGTCATTTCTCCCTTCCAGACTACCAGCGGATTTTTTTATTTATTTGCTTGTTCATGCTATTGCGTTGTGTTCTCGGGTTGGCCCCGCCCCTGCCATTGTGTCCTTGGAATCATTTCTCACTGCGCCAGTGCAAGCCATGCCCACGTAAGAGCCAGCGCTCTACCGCTGGTTTTCTGCTGCTACTCAATAAACAGTTCCCGACAGTTGCCACCTAGGGACGCGTTGAACAATGTCAGGGGCGTGCAACATTCCTGCCAGTTGCCCTACCGAAGATCGGGGGGCATCGTGCTCATACGCTGTATGGGCAAAAAGCATTAGAACATTGTAAATTTCCATCCATCACATTCGCTGACATCTACCGAGGCTCATAAACTAACGTAGTTCACTTTTCTTTCTGTAATGCCCCAGCTTAGCAGTGAACAGAACGCTACATCATTATCAAAATGCTTGTTTTTGTTAGAATATATATCATTGACATTGTATTATGGTACTTGCGAGCTCTTAGCTTGAATTTCGCATGCTGCTGAGGCAACGATGATTAATGCATAAGAACATAAATATGAACATTCCAGCTTGGAAATGGTATGTTCTGTCATTGGGCGGCATTGACTTCAACTGTCGTTGTAATGGAGGTGAACATACCAGTGGAGAAACGGCAGAATTTAAAAACACTCTCAAGTAGATGCGCCATTCCTATCTTCCAAATTCTTCTGGGGTGGCAGTGATGCAGCGCGCCTATTTAAGTTGCACAGAAGGCTACTCACCCTATCCTTACTTTCAGTATCCACGCTGAATGTGGCCACTAACTGCACCATTTGATTTTTGCCATTTAGATGAAAATCCCAACAAGAATGGAGGAAAATTGAAAGACGTTTTGTGTTAAGGCCGACCGCAATAAATTGAAAACTGTACACAATAATCACGGAAGTATTGCTGCTTTCGCTCAACGTGTGCCCGTGCAGCATACAGGCATTCGTCCCCGCTCCCGCCTTGGCAGTTCTCCCGTTAGCTGCTACATTCACTGTGACCACCGCATGCGGCTAGGAGCTGATAATGAAGACAAAAATCGGTGGTACATTTGCGTAGTTATGCCAAATGCGAACTAGCTGTAGTAGCAGTTCTGTTTTCTATTCGGTTCTGGTTTATACCGAACAATTCTGGACAAAAGTATTTTCCAGTGCGAAACCATTTATGAATGCAAATTTTCTTTCAATGTATGATTTCACTATAACAATCAATATACCCACCAATCACCAGATAGCAGACGTCTTTGTTTTTCTAAGAATGGTCTTGCTCTCTTCAAAAGCATTCCCCATTGGTTTTCTTCGGTAGTCTTAACTGCTCGATGCGATTAGTGAAAATGATTTTAAAAAAGATTTTGATCCTTATGAGGAGAATCCTTAACAGGATAATGGTTCTGAAGAACCATTATGCTTAATATTTCCACAGAAGTGTCTAAGAATATTTCAGTTTTAAATATTTTCTTCGGGGAATGTTGGACATGAGGCAGCTTTTAATGTCCAACGACAATGGTTTAATGTCCGTATATGCTGAATTGATTTTTCTCTACATTCGGATAATCCTGGGAGTCTTCCTAGCAGTCCAGGCACAGCGGTGCAGCGGTCAAGGAATGCGCCTTTGCCCTTCTATGGTAGGCGCTTCGATCGGGAGCTTGGGTAGCGATCCAAGTTGATGTTCACGAGCAGCCACTCACGACTTAATTAGCGGCCGCCAGACACGGTGGGCAGGCTGCTCATGCTCACATGCCCACAACTCGGTGGATTGGTGAGCAGCCTGCCACAAAACCCGCTTCAGAAAAGCGGACAGTCAGCCATACACACACACACACACACACACACCACACACACACACACATGCACACGCACACACACACACGCATGCGCACTCGCACACGCACACCCACCCACACATACGCACACACACACGCACACGCACATACACGCACCCACACGCGCACACGCACACCCACACACAGACAGACACACACAGAGATACACACAGACACACACACAGACACGCACACACACGCACACACAGAAACACACATACGCACGCACACGCACACACACGCACGCCACACACGCACACACGGAAACGCTCACATGCACACAGACACGCACGCACAAACACACGTGCGCACACACGCACACATCCGCACGCACAGGAACACACGCACACATGCACACAAGCACACGCACAGACACACACACTTGCGCACACACACACGCGCTCCTTCGCACACGCGCACACACATTCGCACACGCATACACACGCACGTACACACGCACGCACACACACGCACACACATGCACACGCGCACACTCCCTCGCACACGCACACGCACACACACACACGCACACACACGAACATGCACTGACACACGCACACAGACACGCACGCACACATACGCGCGTGCGCACACGCACACACACACGCACACATACGCACGCACAGGCACACACACGCACATATTCACACAAGCACACGCACACAGACACACCCACACTTGCACACACACGGGCGCGCTCGCGCGCACATGCGCGCACACACTCGCACACGCATACACACGCACACACACACGCACACACACGTACACGCGCACACGCAGACGCACACACGCACACACACACACACACGCGCACACACGCACACACGCACACACGCACACACGCACACGCGCACACTCACACGCACACACGCACACACAAACACACCCACACACACATACGCACACGGACACACGCACGCACACGCACATACGAACACACACGCACACACGCACCCCCCACACACACACGCAAACACACGCACACACGCACACACGCACGCACGCACACACGCACGGACACACGCAAGCATACACACACGCGCGCACGCACACACATAGACACACACACGCACACACGCGTACACACACGCACACACACACGAACACGAGCACACACACACGCACACACACTCACACGCACGCACACACACAGGCACACCCAGAAGCTCGCACGCTGACTCACACACACACACACACGCGCACACACACACGCACACACACGCACTCACGCACGCACACACGAACGTACGCGCGCACACACGCACGCACACACACCCGCACACACACGCGCACACACACACGCATGCGTACGCACACGCACACACGCACACACACGCACGCGCGCACTCACACAAACGCACGCACACACACGCACGCACAAACGCACAGACGCGCGCACACACTTGACACTCACGCACGCACACGGCTCAGCGATGCTGCTGTTGTGCTATTCACGTCGCCTTCACAGAGCACATCAACAGCATCGCTGAGGCCATTATGTTTAATGTCGAGGAGGAGGTTGCCAACCGTCTGCCTTTTTCGGACTTGTCAGTGGAGTGAGATGGCCGCTGCCTTTTGTTTGAAGCCTTCAGGACGCCCAGCTGGACGGGCAGGTACCTGCATTATAACTCGGATAACCCGGCATGCCACAGACGTGCAGTTGCGGCTTCGCTGATTTAACGATCCCGAAAAATCTGCTCAAGACGTGAAGATCGCGCCTCGGACCTGATACAAATGCGCCATTAATTGATGAACTGCGGCTACCCTAGGAAATATTTAATCTCCGTTGAACGTCGGTCGGTGTGGTGAGCGGAACCGGTCGGCAGCCAATGCTAAGCACGTGTCGCCATGCCTTATGTACCGGGCATAAGTGAAGCACTGGGACGTGTCCTGTGCACGTACGACGTGCACGTTGCCCACGTTCGCGTCCGCAAGTTAGAGCACGAGTTCGTGAATGTCAAGGACGAACTAAAGAATGAAAGATTTTCGGGTGTTGTGTACAGAATTTCCTGCGCCAAGTGCGGCAATGTTTACATCGACAAGAGCGGGAATTTTGAAGTGCGTCTGAAAGAACATGAGTTGGCGTGAAGACCATCAAAGTCAGTTCCAACGCAAATGCGGAGGACCCTCTATCGGCAGGTCACGATATCTGCTAGGAAAGGACTTCTATAATCGCCGAAGGAGAGAACTGGCTTTCTCGCCTGTATGTCAAGTCCTTGGTGATTGAGACTACCGAAAAAAAGACAATCTTAACATCGACAATCTCCCGCAAAACTAGGCAAGATGCCTGGGACGATTATTGAGGCACATTTAAGCGTCGCGGTTATAGAATAATTTTTAGTGAACAAGGCTCCCGTATGGAAGCCGAAACGTCCTGTTCTGGACACAGACATTTGGTGGGCGTCCTCCTTTTTTTCTGTTGCAATGGGGGAGTGATCACTGCCCCAGATGTCTGCTTCTCAAGACCAGTGAGGATTGCCGGGACCCAGCCACCACGGAGGGTACGGAGTCGATGGAGGGGCACGCCGGCGGGTATAATTAAATGAGTTGATCAGAAATGTACCCGACTGGTCGAAATACGTGTCGTAAATCTGCTCTCCACGTTTAGAGTTATGAGTGTATCCGCAACCTGTGTGTGGGCCATTAAAATCTCTTCCAACTAGAATGGGTACACCTGGGTAAAAGGTGCGCAGATGTGTAAGCCGTCCATTGTTTAGTACAAAGATTTGGGGCGGACCATAAAAAAAGACCAATATTACTGGAGTGCGTTGCGGCTTAGTGAAAATGGCAATCACTTCTTAATGGTATTGCACCAGCGAAATAGGTCGACGGGAGATGGTGGTGTCGAACAGTCAACATATATACCTACTTTACCAGGAGCAAGACCACTGCGGTGGTCCGGTATTGATGGATTGTGATATGCACAATAACCAGAGAGGGGAAGGATGGCATTGTGCTCCTGGAGAAACAGAGCCCAGAATGAGCGTTTGCCTTCTTGAATACGCAGGTTCATTTCAGGGAGCTTATTAGTAAGATCCCGACAGTTACATTGCATGACATGGGAAGTAGTGTTAGTGGCAATTCGCTTGCAAAGCAGATGCAATCATCTGAGGGAGTTGCCGCAACAGGATAATCAGGGATGACATTGAAGATATAGTTACAGATTGCTCGGATTGTTCATATTTGGAGCCTGAACGATTGTATACATTGTATAAAGGAGGCACTTGAAAAACAGGCAGAACTGGCGCTAGATGTGGGCGTTGTAGTAAGGGAGAGCGACGCCGGCAAAGCTGATAAAGTTGTTGGCGAACATTGGCGATCGAGTCATCAATTGTAGAGATCTCATCATCCTAGAGGAGATTATCGGAAGAAATTCTTCTTTTTTTCGTTGGGTACGGGTACCTGGCTTTAAATCAAAGCCTTATGAAAGGCGAATACAAGGTGAAGGCAAAGATGCTGGCGGTTTTTAGTGTCATTCTCACCTGTGTCTCTACAGAGCAGCAAAACGGTTGCAAAGCTTCACTCCAGCCTGAGTAGGCGCAGCCACAGGACGACGTTTCTATCGAGGGCATTTAGAATAAGTGTTGTCGTGGTCGTTCATCTTAGAAAATGGGCACCTGAATGAGGGAGACCAGCTGCTGGTTTCTTGGGCAGGGCGTCTTAGGATGCAGGGCACAACTTTTTGATGTGACTTTGTCGCAGGCACCGATAGCAGAAGACTGGCGCAGGACGGAAAGGCTTCGGGCGAACGATTCTGCCATTTAGAATTATTGATTGATGAAATTATTGATTGATTGATTGATTGATTATTATAGCCCACTCCGATTGTACGGCTGCTGGTGTAAGCCGCTTGAATTGATTGGAAGTGACATCAGCAATTATGGAGGCCATAACTAATATATAAAGAGCAATGAGAGGCATCGTGAACACAAGAAAGCAGTGCGTGTTAACCCTTTCTGTAACAGGTGTTTACTAAGTTTAAATTTTTATACATCTTTGGCATAAGATCACGGCATTTTTTTCTTCCAGACTACCAGCAGATATTTTTTTTATTTTGTTTGTTCATGCTCTTGTGTTGTGTTCTCGGGTTTGCCCCTCCCCGGCCATTGTGTCCTTGGAATCATTTCTCACTGCGGCAGTGCAAGCCATTCCCTCGTAAGAGCCTGCGCTCTACTGCTGGTTTTCTGCTGCTACTCCATAAACAGTTCCTGACAGTTGCCACCTAGAGACGCGTTGAACAATACCAGAGGCGTGCAACATTCCTGACAGTTGCCCTACCGAAGGTCGGGGGGCATCGTGCTCATACGCTGTATGGGCAAAAAGCATTAGAACATTGTACATTTCCATCCATCACATTCGCTGACATGTTCCGAGGCTCATAAACAAATCTAGTTCACTTTTCTCTCTGTAATGCCCCAGCTTGGCAGTCCACAAAACGCTACATGATTATCAAAATGCTTGTTATTCATTAGAATATATATCATTGCCATTGAATTATGGTTTTTGCGAGCTATTACCTTGAATTTCGCATGCTGCGGAGGCAACGATTATTAATGCATAAAAACATAAATATAAACATTCCTGCTTGGGACTTGCATGTTCTGTCGTTGGGCGGCTTTGGCTTGAAATGTCGTTCCAATGGAAGTGAACATACCAGTGGAGCAACGGCAGAATTTAAAGGCACTCTCATGTAGATACGCCATTCATATCTTCCAAATTATTCTGGGATGGCAGTGATGAAGCACGCCTGTATGAGTTGCACAGATGGCTACTCAGCCTATGCTTACTTTCAGTATCCACGCTGAATGTGACCACTAATGGCACCATTTGATTCATGCCATTTCCATGAAAATTTCAACATCAATGGAGGAAAATTGAAATACGTTTGGTGTTAAGGCCGACCGCTAAAAATTCAAAACGGTACACAATAATCACGGAAGTCTTGTTGCTTTCGCTCAACGTGTGCCCGTGCAGCATACAGGCATTCGTCCCCGCTCACGCCTTGTCAGTTCTCCCGTTAGCTGCTACATTCACTGTGACCAGCGCATGCGGCTAGGAGCCGATAATGAAGACAAAAAAGCGGCGGTCGATTTGCGTAGTTATGCCAAATGCGAATTATCTGTAGTAGCAGTTCAGTTTTCTATTCGGTTACGGTTTATACCCAACAATTCTGGACAAAAGTATGTTTCAGTGCAAAACCGTTTATGAATGCAAATTTTTGTGCAATGTATGATTTCACTATAACAAGAATATATCCGCCAATCACCGGACGGCAGACTTGTCTTTCTTTTCTAATAACGGTTTTGCTCTCTTCAAAAGCATTCCCCATTGACTTGCTTCGGGAGTCTTAACTGTTCGATGCGTTTAGTGAAAATGATTTTAAAAAAGATTTTGATCCATGTCAGGAGAATCGTTAACAGGATAATGGTTCTTCAGAACCATTATCCTTAATATTTCCACAAAACTGTCATAGAATTTTTCAGTTTTAAAAATTTTCTTCGGGGAATGTTCGACATGAGGTAGTTGTTAATGTCCAACGATATTGGTTTAATTTCCATATATACCTGATTGTTTTTTTTCTACATTCATATAATCCTGGGAGTCTTCCTTACAGTTCTGGCACAGCGGTGCAGCGGTCAAGGAATGCGCCTCTGCCCCCCTACGGTAGGCGCTTCGATCAGGAGCTTGGGTAGCGATCCAAGTTGATGTTCACGAGCAGCCACTCTCGAATAAATTAGCCGCCGCCAGACACGATGGGCAGGCTGCTCAATGTCACCTGCCCACCGCTCGGTGGGTTGGTGAGCAGCCTGACACAACACCGGCTTCAGACAAGCGGACAGTCAGCCACACACACACACACACACACACACACACACACACACACACACACACACACACACACACACACACACACACACACACACACACACACACACAAACACACACACACACGCGCGCGCGCGCGCGCTCACGCACACGCAGGCACACGCACGCACGCACGCGCGCACACACAAACACACAAACGCGCACACACACACGCACGCGCATACACACGCACGGACGCACGTACACACGCACACGAACACGCGCGCGCTCACTCATGCGCACACAAACACACACGCACACACACACACGCAAACATACACACGCACACACATACACACGCACGCACACCCACCCACACACAAACACACACGCATACATACACACACACGCATAAGCACACACACACGCGCGCGCACACACACACACACGCACGCACACACACGCACACACACAGACGCAAACACGCACACGCGCGCACACATAAACACGCACACGCACGCACACGCTTGCACACACACACGCACACACACACGCACACAGACGCGCGCACACACACATAAACACGCACACACACACACGCGTGCTCACGCACACACACACACACACGCACGCACACGCGCGCACACACACACGCACACACGCGCGCGCGCGCACACACACGCACGCACACCCACCCACACACACTTACGCGCGTGCAAACACACGCACACGCGTACACACAAACATACACACACACGCACGCACACACACCCACACACACACAAACACACAAACACGCACACACGCGCACACACGCACACACACACACACACGCACGCACACGCGCACACGCACACACACGCGAGCGCGCACACACACACGCACGCACGCACACACACAGCATTTAAACAGTCGCAAGAGCGAATGCATGACTACATACATACATACATACATACATACATACATACATACATACATACATACATACATACATACATACATACATACATACATACATACAAACCGAGACAGACCGAGAAACAAACACACAAACACAAAAACGCGACGTCAAAATATGAGGGATGGGTATTTATATGCGCTGGCGCACTAAAACTAACTGCTTTGTTTTAAAAGGGTTTAACGTCCCAAAGCACCTCAGGCTATGAAGGACACTGTAATGAATGGCTCCGGAGATTTCGACCACTTGGCTTTATTTAACCTGCACTGAGATCGCACAGTGCACGGGCCTCTAGAACCTTGGCTCCATAAAAATGTGACCGCCGCGGCCAGGATCGTACCCCCGCCCTTCGGGTCAGCAGCCGAGTGCCATAACCACTGAATCACCGCGGCGTCCTAAAAACTCACTGGTCATTTTCTTAGGCGTTTCTGTTCATTCCGCTTGCAATTGCCAATACGTTCGTTTTCCATGGCCTAATTCGACTGGAGATTAACAGCAAATATTTTCTATAAGGAGCCTCATTTTCAGGTTAATATCTTCCCATTAAGCGTGGATAAACCATTTCTTTAATGTTTGAGGTACTGATTCAGTCTGACAGAAAGCCATTTTGACACCGTGGAGAATCTTTCTACGAAGGCTCAGTTCTGGTTTGAATGACATAGGGAATTGTTCTTTACTGGCATCTCTGTAAGGTTTATGGGATACCAGCCCTTAAAACACTGACCAGACAACCGGTCATGTAGAGAAAACTGCTGACGGGGATCGTCCCCAAACCAAACTACATATCTAAATTCAAAAATAAGGATATCAATCAACAGGATTGCTATATTGCCTGGACACAGGGTCCATATCATCGTTCACTTCTTGATTTCATCAAATCAGCCCACGTTTTTTTCATTTATTTAAGCACCTTACTCATCTCTCACTTCGTAGTTATTATGCCCTGAGGTTATAAACATCGCTTAAAAAAACAGGTCATGTAGAGAAAACTGCAGACGGTGATCCTCCTCAAAACAAACTACATATCTAAATTCAAGAAATAAGGATATCAATCGCTCCAGCCGGTTTTGTGGTGAGAATGATAACTTCGACCATAAGATCTGGGCATGGCAAGTCCGTAAGCCTCCCCCAGAACTCTTGCCTGATTCCTCCGAAGAAGCATGGGATAAGCTTAGGCCTAGCGATGGCCCCAACACTCAGTCCATGGCTTTTGAATGGCCGTCGTCGCCAAAGCCCTCCACGGCCTGCGGCACGCTAACTAGCTTGTCTTAATCCCCTACGCTTATGCGCAATAAAGTTTTGTCAGTCTGAGTACATAGACTGGGTAAAGCATTTATTAAATTCGTGTGCAAATATATTCCTTCCGACCACGTGTGTTGCTTCTTCTGTCAAAAGTAGGTTTTAGATTGAAAATAGCTTCATTCCTGAGTGCGTATCCATGAATCAAGGCAGAAAAGCAGGAATGTGTGCAAAGAGACAGTGACGAAATGAGAACGCGCAGCATCTGACGCACTGAAAAGAAGTTCAGCAGAATTTCGTGATCTATATATAAAACGCCTCTAGTCTCAACAGAGTTTCAAAATATATTGGTTCAACTGTTTCTGTTACTCGAATAACCAAGAATTCACGAACGCTTCGGTGTCTATGTTCTCGTGCGAACGCACAGGCAGTTTCATGTAAACACTGCATTATGCAGTGGCTTAATGTGCTTGTTTAGTGTCATCGGCCATCACGGCTAACAAGTGGTAAATCTCAATTAAATACCTCCCCCTTGCGCTGCATTAGGGCGCCCAAAAAATTGCACTGGGAAGCCGTCTTTATGCGCCTGCACGGTAGTGCTAGTCCTCTCGTCTGCTTCTGAATGGATGCAACAAATATAGACCCGTGCATTAGCTTCTATTTCGGTATAGATTATAACAAATTTACGCTGGTGAATGTGTTTTCAGGGTAGGCATCCCATGCAAATGTGAAAAATTAGGTAAGGCCAGGCATCGACGACATATAAAACGTGCCGCAATCAGATGCGAAATCTCAGTGCGCTGACAGTCACTGGCAAGGCAAGTGTCACGTGAAAGTAACTCAGGGAATGCTGTGCATGGGACCGAGTTCAGTCCTGTGAGCACATGAAATCACAATAGTAGGCAATACAAAAAAACGTTTCAGGCGCACATAGTAACGTGATTGCCAACGACACTTTCTGCTGTTCTTGGGTTTCGTTGACTGTATGCCCCTAAACCACTCTGCCAGTCGTGGACAACGTTTTGGTTTGTACTTAAAAGCCACGCCTCTATTTTGGAAATATATAGCACACTTATGCATTGAAAAATGGCACGTAAGGGTGTATCAGAGATCTATATTCGTCTAAACATTCGAAACCCGCCACAGCAAAAGCCGCGACGTTCGCCGCTGGACTGTATATTAGAACTAAAACTCATGAACTGTCGTCAGCTGCTTAGCTACGTCCATTAACTTCATTAAATAGTTGTATCTCTTGAATTCTCCTTGTTAGAGTAGTAGGAACTTCGCGCCAAATTCATCCATTCTGAGTTATTTAGACTCCACTAAGGTGTCAATCAATCGACTAAGGACTTTTTTCATTTCGTGCTGGTCTAAATGCTCCGGTATCGGCTACTTACGAGTAATGAATGTGCGCCACATTTGATCTGTTCTGGTTTCGGCTAAGCTTTGAATGGTTGCTTGGAAGGAGATCCCAAAAACTTTTAGATGAGCTGTGATTTCAGCATCATCTTACAATTTTTGTGCTTGAACCGGTTTTTACTTCAACAAATGCTGACTAGAGAAGCTTAATGGTCAGTTTCTCTGATGGCTACGAATGAACACGCGTAGGAAGCTAAATGTAGACCATATTTCAGATTGTATCCAGTGGAGAAGCCAGCATAACACAAAGCATGTTTCTCTAAACCAGCACTCCGAACTGCCCACATCCATCCCATTGCAGTTTCACTTCTTGCGGCTTTGATGAAAAAGGGAAGGGTCAAAAATCGTAATCGTTTCTTTTTTTCTGTTTGTGGAACCCTACCAAGCAAGCAGCATAGTGATGGTCACGATATTTCGAGGCAAACGGCTGCACGGCAAGATGGATGTCGGGTGCTCTTAATATTAAGGCATAAGGCACACGCATCGTTTAATTTTTAACGTTATGCGACAGCTGCCTCTTAGCGAAGTCTGTGGTACAATTCTAAATTTTCTGCATTCATGAAGGGACGGAGTAAAGCTCAAACCACCGCAGAAAGGCGGCAAGATAGTGCCCCCTTTTCGTGCACTTCTCGCGCGTGCACTCCCAGACAGCCTTAGAGCGTGTGGGCGTAGCGGTCTCGGTCTCGAAGGAAATGCCCTCGACTCAGCGTGGCAAGCTCAGCCGAAGACCAGCTGTCAAATGACTAAGGGTAGACAGCTGGGCTAGTTGGTTTGCATTATTATGGAACATGGCACCAGCGTGTTGGCTGTTGTCGTGTTGTCTTTCCTCTCCCTTCGTCCTTGTTTCTTGCGCTGGTACCATGTTCCTTAATAATACCAAATGACAAGGGGGGTGGTCGTCTAGCCCAGCTTTCGCCGGTCGCAAGCCAGAAAATGGGTCGGAGCCAAAGTTTCACAGACACAACAAGGTGTTTAGAGCATAGAGACGATACAGAGGATTGCCTAGTCACTGGTACGAAGACATGAAAGTGATATGCAATGCAATGCAACTGGTTCAGCGTAACACTCGAGAGAGACTATAATACAAGGGAGATATTGCACTTCAAGTGCACTAACCCAAGATAGAGACAAGCACAAAAGAACACAATTACTTCACCGGGCACTGCGACTGTCCGACGGCCAGAAGATCGCGACGGAGCCGTCCTGCAGGCTGGTGCACGGTGCGTCACTGGTCCGTGGCTGGGGCCAGTGCCACGCTGGAGGTCAGTAAGTGATGGCTTACGCCAGCCGGTCATTGATGAAGCCGAAATGCAACTAAACATTTACTCAACATGAGTGCAAGAGCCTGATAAAAGGCATTTTAGTGTTTAAAAGGTATAAGGTCCATGTCCGACGCATGCTCTGCAGCAACTGGTGATCATAAGGTTGAAATCTTTTCTCGACGGTGTCATGGTCTGGAGGTTCTAGACATTGCTTCTCTAAATTCTGTGATTGCTCGCCGCGGCTCGTACTCCCCTGAGTCCTGGCAATCATTTATATGTGTTGTAAGACATACAATTGGGGTTTGCTGCTCCAGCGGCCAGTGCCGCCGAAGGAGAGAAAGCTGAAGAAGACGAAACTTTTGCCATGCTGTGCTATCTTCTCACTTCCCCTCCGATCTTGCGCCATTTCGACCCTTCCGCCCCTACAGAACTCCACACGGACGCCAGCGGCATCGGTCTGGGTGCCGTTCTTGCTCAGCGGAAACCTGGATTCAATGATTACGTCGTTGCTTATGCGAGCCGTGCGCTCACAAAAGCGGAGACTAATTAATCCGTCAGAATGTTTGGCAATTATTTGGGCAATCACAAAATTTCGCCCTTACTTATATGGGCGCCCGTTCGCTGTCATCACAGATCACCATGCCCTTTGCTGGCTTTCGTCACTCAAGGATCCTTCCGGCCGCCTCGCTCGTTGGGCTCTCCGATTACAAGACTACGACATTCAGGTCATTTACCGCTCCGGACGCAAACACTCCGATGCTAACGCCCTCTCACGCTCCCCCGTGTCCTCTGCACTCGACCAACCTTCTATTTTCAGCCTCACGCCTTCTTTCAATACCATTGATATGGCTTCTGAGCAGCGCAAGGATCCTTGGATAGCTTCTATTCTCGATATCATAGCCAATCGCTCTGCCAGCCCCCCTTCTAGGGCACTCTGTCGTCAAGCCCGTCATTTTGTCGTGCGTGACCAGCTGCTGTACCGTTGCAACTACCTACCAGATGGTCGCAAATGGCTGCTCGTGATTCCCCGGCATCTCCGCTCCGCTATTCGTGCCAGTTATCACGACGACCCGCAATGCGCTCATGCCGGTCTGCTGAAAACTTTTACCCTCCTGCGTCTTCGGTATTATTGGCGAGGCATGTACCATTCTGTCCGTCAGTACTTCCGCTCTTGCTTCGAATGTCAGCGGCGCAAGGATCCACCACAGCACTCACCAGCTCCTCTGAAACCTTTACCTTGTCCGGCCCTCCCTTTCAACCGTGTTGGAATCGACCTTTATGGCCCTCTTCCTAGCACTTCTGCTGGGCACCGTTGGATCATTGTCGCCATAGATCATCTCACGCGTTATGCGGAAACATCCCTGTTACCAGCTGCAACGGCCTCCGACGTCGCCGGTTTCATTCTTCAAAACATCATTCTTCGCCACGGTGCGCCTCAGGAATTGCTCAGCGACCGAGGTCGCTTCTTCTTGTCCGGTGTCCTGGAGGCCCTTCTTCGGGAGTGTCACATCGTCCACCGTACTTCATCTTACCATCACCAGACGAACGGCTTGACCGAGCGCTTTAACCGGACCCTCGGCGACATGATGGCCAAGTACATTTCATCCGATCACTCCAAATGGGACCGCATTCTCCCATTTGTTACCTATGCTTACAATTCTGCAATGCAATTAACTACTGGTTTTTCCCCGTATTTTCTTCTCTACGGCCGGGAGCCATCTTCAGTTATGGGCACCATACTCCCTTACCGCCCAGATTCCTCCGAATATACAACCGTCTCTCAAGCCGCTGCGCATGCCGAAGAATGCCGTCAACTCGCCGGTTCCTTTACTGCCCACGATCAGTGCCGTCAGAAAAGTTCCCGGGCCACTTCTACCTGTCTGCCGCCGCCCTACCTTCCTGACTCCTTAGTTTGGCTTTTGGTGCCCTCCTCCAGCCTTGGCCTGTCGACAAAACTGCTAAGTAAATACCACGGCCCTTATCGCGTAGTTCAGCAGACATCTCCAGTTAACTACCTCGTCGAGCCCCTCACGCCTTCACCTGATTATCGACGCCGCGGCCGCGAAATCGTCCACTTCGACCGCCTGAAACCCTACTACGACCCCGCTATCATCTCGTGCCCTTAGGCCGCCAGGATGGCGCTTTTTCACCCCGGGGGTATTGTAGGACTTACAATTGGGGTTTGCTGCTCAAGCGGCCAGTGCCGCCGAAGGAGAGAAAGCTAAAGAAGACGAAGCTGACGCAGTTCAGTTTGCGAAGAAGACGAAGCTGACGCTCTCGAACTCTTGGTTTGGAACTACGCTGTTTCGACAAAGATTTTGCCTGTCCACATTTTTTGTGCGTCTAATTTGCGTCTTTACAGTGTTTTTATTATAAATCTGATGTATCTAATGTTATTGTGGCTGCTCGTCGTTACGTTTGCATTCCAGGATTTGCGATTTTGTATCATTTACTGTGACATATCACTGCTTATAGTATACCCTCATTTTATTTCATTAGTTATAAATTAATCAGTAGGCAGTTACAGAAAACTTGCCGTCCTTCAAAGTCTGTCGCACTTGGCTGCTGGTGCAGACTCACCAGCAGTGACATCATGCTTACACCAGTAGTCTGGGCTATTTGAATTATTCAAAGCTGAGCTCTGGCGTCGCTTTCAAAGCGCAAGCGCACCAATGTCAAGCTCTTAGCGAAAAACATACCCTTTAGGCCTCCTTGTTGAAGCCACAGAACCTATAGGAGCAAATTTGGTGAAATCCTCACAAACTATGTCTCCGCAATAAGCCAGCGCTCCAGGTGCTTGGAAACTTACAACTGCGCCGCCAGGCGCTTGCCCTTCTCCTTGGTCAGATATGTGGATAACCTTCCCTCACTCCGCCACGCCATTTAGAGGCCGACGCTGTCGCATACCACAAGTGAGAATCGCATAAGCTTTTCTTTTTCCGTACCCACAAAGGACTACTGCAACGCAGTCACTTTGACGTCGGATCGCTAGTGCAATTACACTGTCCATTGAGTTCCGACGCGGAGCAAAAGCGAAACTGGCAGATAGACTCTCGGCCCCCTAGTCTTGGCCGCAGTTGACGCTATCAGTGTGAACGAAACAGTAGAAAGTAGCAATGTGCGTCCGAGGTTTTCATTGCCACTAAGTTTCAGTATGCACTTGCCTAAAAATATTAATTTTTACTCTCGTAACGTGGGGCTTGATCACTTTGCGAGCCGCCGCCGCCGGTAACCATTTGCGCAACCGTTCGGCACTGTGTGTTTTTTCTACGGTCGCCTATGGTTGAAATAAAGCAGCAACAGCTGAGTTCAAGAACTGCATTACGATGAAGCATAACCGTCGGCGATTTTTTCTTCCCTTGTGAAATTGCGTTGTATCTCATGAATTAGCACTTGTGGCCTTCTTCGGTTTATGCTGTTTAAGGTACCAAAGCGACTCAGGCTCTAAAAGACGCTGTAGCGGAGGTCTTCGGGTGATTTCGACCACCTGGGGTTATTAATGTGCACTCACATTGCACAGTACACACGTGTCTAGCATTTCGCCTTCATCGAAATGCGACCACCGCCGCCGGGATCGAATCTGCGCCTTTTGGTTCAGCAGCCGAGCGCCACAACCACTGAGCCACCGCGGCCGCAGCACTTATGGAGCATCCATCAAATCGTACGACCTGCTCCCCTGCTTTTTCGCCGTTTGCCGAGATGGTGCCATTATTACGTTAACCACTATTCGCAAGTACTGACTATGGTAGAAACTCCGGAATTTCAATCATCCTGCCCCTACCCGCGGCTCAGCTGTCCACGCTTGCCATTAACTAAATATAATACCAACCTGCAATCTAATCTATACTTTTTCAGCAACTAGATAAAATAATATGTATTTTATGTTGCAATCTACAGTCCCTGAACTTCAATTTTTTAGCGGCTCCTATGATCTGTTAACTTAATTTATATGTATCTGGAGAGCCCTCACACTTTTTATATGCTCCTGCTGAAGGCGCCTTTGTAGTTACATCAGCCGCCTTCGACTCACACATGTGCGGCCTGCTGCTGTCTGTTCTCGCATCTTCACAACAGATCGCAGATCTGAAAAATCTGAAAAGCCACCTCTGGAAACATATGTACGTCCGTCCTGCGTACATGCGGGCTCCAATGAGGAGCACTAAAAGTCCATCGATAAGTAAGTCATACAGACAACCTTTCTCTACATTTTGATATGCCATAAAGCATGGGCTAATCGCACGCCATTGCCCCTGTTTCCGTCTGTTCATACGCTGTGCACGGCGCATTGGACTCTATGTGGCCGCCCGGGTTGTTAGTTAAGTGAGCAGTGCGCAGGGGCATTATCGCAAGCTTTGAATACATGTTCTATAGCAGCCGGCTGCTACAGCCTTGGAGCTGTTCTTCTGCAGCGTGATTGTACTACTCGCGAGAAAGTAGTTGCGTTCGCCAGGCGTACTCTGAAACCTGCGGAAAGTAACTACACCGTCACTAAGAAAGAATGTCTTGCCGTTGTTTGGGCAGTTCATGAATTCCAGTCATACTTTTACGGCCGCCAATTCACGGTCGTCACAGATCACCACGCTTTATGCTGGCTGTCATCCATGGCTGTAGCTTATGGTACACATGGTGCAGATCTTACTGTACCATGTGTGCCATAAGCTACTGCCCAGTATAACTCAAAAAACAATAAAAATGGCTGCAAACGCGCATTCATATGTATAAGTTTCAAAACAGCAATATAATTAAGATTCGCGTGTTTTTTATCAATTTCTTTTTGCGAAGAGCTGTGAATAAAATTCTGCTAGTATAAACGTTCCTCAAGATAACATTGCATTCAACTGAAACTGTGGTGATGGTTGCTAATGAGAAAGTAGTATGTCTGAATGGAAGCAACTGCTACCTCTATAGGGCATACATGGCTGTGCCTACTTTCTAAAGAGGGAATACAAAAACTGCACAACACACGGTTAGTGGCTTAATTGCTACCTGTTGATCAGAAGCTCCCTCAGTGTAGTGACGTTTCAAATCATGCTACTAGCTGAGATTACCTTTAATATGATTATTGAGGTGCATGCTTTGCACTCGCAACAGGGGACTGCCTGATTGTAGCGCAAGTGGTGTTATTATTTTCATGGCTGTGCTGGTAACATACTTTGAATATATCACTCACACTGCACATGGTGCACAAGAAAACCATTTGATAATGGTATTTAAAATACTTTGTTAAAAATGCTTTCTTGATCACTTAACATAGCACTCTGCTTTCTTTCATTCTTAGAATAAATGCTTGCAGTGTTAAATTCTGACCCTGCTATATTACTTATTTTTTTATATTTGGTCCGTAGGCTTTGTAGTCGCTAACCATGGCAATGAGGCACCCCGGCGAATTGTCAGCGCTGTGATCAAAAGGCGGCTCATTGGAGCACAACACAGTGAAGGAGGCTGATGACAGCCAACAGTGCCGTTACTAAAGCACTGAGCTTTAAGGCGGCAGAACAAGTGCAGTGTTTCTTCATGCTTGATGCTGCTTTTAGTTTTTTGCGCCAATTTTGCTGACGAACAGTTTGTGCAATGTCTATGCAGCCAGTAAGAAAAGGGGAAATGTTTTATTGGTATGCCTTTCATCTGAAGTTAAAAATTTTAAATTTTAGCAGATTTGCTGCTTGTGTATCAAAGTTACCTTTACTTAATTTTTCAGCGCTTCCAGTTTTTGGAACTTGTGTTTTTACGGTCTTAAGGTGTATATTATAGGTTTTTTGATGAGTTAAAAAAACTGGCAGGACTATGGCAGGACTATAGTTAAACAAGTAGATCGTGCAAAAGCATGAGTTAGGCATGGTTGGCTCATTGTTTTGCTTCGCTAGGTCGTCAGCATGTCTCGCGACGATATTAGTTCGATAGTAGTATTAGTTCATAATGACGACGACACGTACTGCACAGCGCGAGAGTGGGTTGTAGTTTAATACGTGGTGGTATCGGTTGCGGCGATAGCATAGTGTTCTCGTGCACAGGCTAATAAATCTAATCTGTTCGCGCCGTCGCGGGTTTCAAAACACTTTCACGAAGATATTTATTTTATTATTCACTTTATTTAGATTGCCAACTTTAAATAAATTACTTTAATTATACATAAATTACTTCTAAAATTTGTTTATAAGAGTGTCAATTCAAAATTAGGCTTCAGCAATGAAACGGCTTTTGCAGCTTTGGTTGTGAAGTAGAGCTCTCGCTCTTAAAGTGGCTAGCAGAGGGAATTGAATTTTTTTGCTGCATTCTTTGTGCTATACAAATTATTTTTACGTAAAACCCTATGGTTTCCTTATTTGTCCACAATACTGTGATAACACTGAGTGCATTTTAATTGTTTGCAAAAGAGTGTTTTACTAGAGCACTAGAGCAGGTTTTCTAAGTGCATGTTATTCAACTTTGCTCACTGCCCATTAAGAAAAAGCGCGGGCTAATTTCGCAAGAAATTTGACAACATATCCAGCTTTATTTGCTGTTCGCAAGCCTTTTTCACGACAGTAACTTAGCCTTTCACATGTTAAGCTGCCATTTTGTGCCTTGCTTTTAATTCTAGCGCCGAGTTTTCAAACAGTGCACCTGCCATTATCTTAGCTGTGTTATTTTCCTGATTTCATACTACAGTAATAAAGAGGCATTTTCAAACATGACCGTAGTTCTCTGCAGCCTCATCTCTTTTACAATTTACCTTATATGATTCCATATTTCTTATTACTATTGGGCTAAGATATGGCCAAGACTATTGCACATCCCTACCTAATGATTGGATTTTTTTCAAATGAGAATATACCTACACAGGATTTCAAAACATATAATGCGTGGTTTGTCCTTAAATTTTAATACTTCTTCATTTATTTTGTGTGCGATTTTAATTAGTCTAATGCTAAAAATATACCTAAACAGTAGACTGTGCTGAAATGCACATTATTTGACAATATTGCAGTATATCGTAATAAGAAAAAGGAATCTAATGTTATGTCTTATTCCAACCTTTGAAAGCTGTGCTCACTCATACTTAAAAATACTCTTCGTATCGATATAATTGTGGGGGGTCATAAACCATTCATTAATCCATTTCATATATTAGCGTAAAACTTTATTTCGGCATGTGTCTTAATAAGTGCAAGACATGAAATTTGATAGCAGCTGCCTTTCATTGTAATTATAAAGCGGACGCAGCTCCTCCCAAGCAGCACTAATAATTGGCCCAATACTAGAAAGGGATGGTTTCACACAGATCATATGCAGGGCCAGCCCTTGCCAATACATTTCTAATATTGGGCCGATTCCATGTGCTGTTTGGGCTGTTCAGTGAAACAGTTGTATGCAGGATAGAAAAATACTTTACTGTGCTCAGGAATTTAAATTCAGACTGGTAAACATTGGTATACCGCAAACTTTGTGACGTGAAGAGCCTTGTATCTCTAACTGTTATATGGGCCTTTCTTACTGGGCACCACATTGCTGGCTAGATGGTTTTTTGCACCTGGAACTACAAATTTTCTACCCCGCCAGCGTCAGGTGCATAGCGAACAATAAGACAACACCCAAAGAGTGCTTTGCAGTACCGGGTGCACGGAACCGTCAAGCGAGTAATATAGCTTCTAGAGGATTGGAAAGGTATACAGGTTCTCTGCATATTAAGTCTGCGTAAATGGGCAATGTTTAAAATATATTTTCCTCAACGCAGTCGTTGTCGAAGGAATTAGATTGTGAGAAATTTTTGTGATGAGAAATGACTAAGTCAAATCTGCTGTCTTGGCTCGAGGATAACAAAGCTTTCCTACGGAACTTAACTACGGGCTTGTGTTTACAAAGCATTGCAAGCAAGTTGCAGTCGACCAGGTCAACCATGTGTCGGTGGCCTGTATATTGGCCATGTTTTAACCAGAGTCAATCCCAGAGGTTCAGCGAACCTCTGCAGGTAACCATGAGCCGACTGGTAAGGTCGGCCAGGTTTGTCGGCCTTATGTCTGCAGCCTATACGTTTAGCACTGTTTGGCAAGTGTCAGTCCCCAAGTCGGGCCAACGTTGGGAGTGAATGCTGGGTGGGCGTAAATATAGTATGCCACAGTAGGTCGGTGAGACGTAGGACCAAGGTTTCTTTTCTGGTTGGGAAGTACCGGTTCAGCGCATTTTAACACCAGATTTGGTATTTAACCCTCTAGCCTCATAGGCACACCCGTGTCCCACCTGCATGGGTTTGGAAATGTGATGTCCCCGTGAGTGTAGAGAAACCTGGAACGACAGCTACTTGTTGTGCCATCTATAAAAAGTTAATTCAACTATATTACACGTTTTTGTTTGCTACACAAGGTGGCGCTGGCAGCCTGTACGCGGTAGGGTGCCTGGATGCCGCGCCCTTGCCCCCGCTCCGTTGAGGGTGAGGACAACCGCGTCGTCTGCTACGGCGTCCGCCATTGCATAGCCCTCTCTCAGGGAGCGCGCTGCAAGCATACGACTATGCCCCTAGTTTCTCGCCCGCGTGCACGTTTCGTGCTGATAAAACTACTTGAAGAGGGGGCAGGACAAAACAATAGACCAAGGAAGCTGACTTTTTCATGGTACAGTTTTGCTCAACCCATGCTGCGACATGATATCGTTCACGAATGCAGCGTGTTTTGCTTCGAAACACAGTGCAGTAGTTGTTCGCTTAGAAAGTATGCGACGTGAATCGCTCTGTTCTCGCGGTATGGCAGATGCTGTAGTTCACTGATTTTTACTGGCGTGGTGTGAGCTTCTCTTTAGCCTATGCGAGCTCTAGGTGTTGCACCTTCCCAAGGCAAGGCGGGCTGACAAAATTTTATTTTTGCTAAACTGTCATTATGGGACATTAATTAAGATATGAACTTCAATTGCTGAAAGAATGAATGGAAGTAACCTAATGAACGAAAACTCTGGCATTTATGTAAGACTTGGGGAATAAATTTAAGCAGCGAATTTCACACTAGCTTCGAATACACAGTTTAAAACAGACACATTGAACACACCGAGCAAACTTTTGAAGGATTTTATTCGGATGCTGTTGTAGTATGAAGGTGAAAATGAGCTCTGCAGCGTAAAAATACAAGGTAATACACTAGAGAAAGCAATTAAAAATGCAGGTCGAGATGGTATTGAATAAAGGAGCAAAAAAAAAATACCACTGTTACTAAGGTAATATGAAAGGGGATATGTTGCGGCGATGTACAGGGAACTGCAGGGCAATTTCAGAGTTCACGGCAGGCTTGCTCCTGCACATGTCTTACTTGCGTTTCCACTGACTGTTCTTGCTCCAACCTTACGAAGGTGTATGCGCAGCCGCAGCCGTGCGTAGCTTGAGATCGGCATCTTCTGGACGGCTTCCTTGTGCTGCTCGCAAGTTTCGAGATTGGGTCGCAACATTTTGTTCAGATATGCAGTTACGACCTGCACTGGCGATTTCATGGTGAGCGCGTTATCCGTCCAAGTGGTGATTCCCCTGAAATGCTCCTCACAAGACTGTAGAGTGCTCATGACTGCATTGCTCGGATAGTGAAGGTTGTTGCCATCGCAAACATATTCCTTGAGCGCAGTTAAATATGCATGCTCGCTGCTGCTGGACCCCAAGACGGCGGCCTTGCACTGGCCACACTAGTTAACCGCTTTGATGATGCTTTTTACCAGAAAGCCACCAATGTGAAACAGGATGGCACAATCAGCAGATGATAGCGCCTCAATGAAAGGTATTTCCGCGTCGTCAATGTCTTCCACTTCGGCTTCGGTGTGCTCCTTCAGGCCTTTCGACAGCATGTCAACAAGGTATTGGCCATCGTCGACTTCATAGTTCGTTGTCGTTGGTGTGTGCAAAAACTTACTCACGCAAATAAGCTTCAACGCACACTTCATATCATACGCATTCGGAACCGGCTTCCTTATGCGTACGACAGAAAATAAGTTTTCGCGGCAGTCCTGCAGAATCCTGCTAGTTAAAAAAAAACTTATAGCCTTCGCTCTTTAGGAGAGTATCGTGAAGTCGAACAACGACTGTTGTTGATATTACGAGGCCTGCTTGAGACGGTTTCCACTGAGGAGTGCTACCTGCTTTCATACCTTGAAAGGTTTCAAGCGCCAACATAAGTGTGCCGATGGCTGAATGGTATTTCTCCATGTTTTCAAGGCTTAGAGCGGTTGATGGGTGTCGTGAAGACATAATTGTGTACCACTTAGATACCAGTTCGAGGAACCATGCGGTAGTCTCCGCTTCTCGACCCAGAATTTGATGCCTCACCAAATGTCGGATTGCGGCAGGAGCCTCCCTGAAGAACTGCACAGCTACTCCCACTTTCATTTTGGTGAAGTGACCCCCATTAACATGCGCCTCTGAGAGCTTTGGCGCGACTTTTAGCTCTTTGTCACTGTCGTACTCTACTACAGCGCGTACATGACCCATTCTTACTTCGTTAGATGACAAGCCATGTTGACATACAGTTGCATCACTAAGAGTAAAAAACAGATGAATTCAGAAGCTGGCCCCTGATATTCTTCAGCACGTGTGCTGCGTCCGCAGTAAAAAATAGCTCTTTACCTTCAAGGAAAGGATGTGGTATTGAGCAAAGTGTTCGAGAATTTCTGTGACTCGTAAATCCAAGATCTCGCCACATCGCCCGGTTTGAAGCTCCCATGTCCGAAGTCACGACGCGGATTCTCATAGAAATGTCGGCACAAAGTTCAACAATCTGCAGAACGCACTCCTTGAGGGTCGGACCATCTACGTGACTACCAGTGAAATGGTATGCAATTATTTGCTTCCATCTCTGAGTTAGGCCGCCCACCATGAATACCAGGGCATGGCGAGCAGGCTCATCTGGCTTTAAAGGCAAGGTTTTCCCCCCATACACAGCGTCTCCAGCCCGATCGAGCTTATATCCTTGAGCGATCTCCATTTCATCGAGGAATAAGGCACAGTCTTTCTCGACATCCTGCATGCCTTCTGCTTTCATCTTTAGCAATTCAACCACCTCAGTTAGGATCCCCGGCGTAAAACTCAGGCCTTGGAGGCGACGCGCAAGAGTCCTAATGGATGGAAGTGGGTATCCGAGTTTCCTGATTGCTTCGTAACCCGAGGTTCCGCATGAGAATTTTATCTGCAGTGCTTGCCGCATTGTTTTTGGTGACCATGTGTTGCCTTGGTTGCTATTTCGAGAAAGTGCTTCCACTTGATCTTTGTTCAAGAATTTCACGTGCTTTCCAAGATTTTCTAAATTACGCTCTAGCTTTTGCACCTTTTTTTTAAGGCATTGAATTGTTGCATTTGCCTTGCTGTGCGCGTCACGGAGTTGATTGTACTTCCTCTTCATATCTGCGAGTTGCTTATTTAGCTCTGCGTGCGAGATATTAGCAGATTGTAGATCATCTTCTCCAGACAGTGCAGCAGGGGACCAACCTTGCATTCGTTGCGCATTGCTTCCATCACTTGGCGAATGGCTGAGGCTGCCTGCTTCTGGGCAGCAGTCCTGTTCTAGAGGCAGATCGATGTTGCTGGTCAGTAACCCCGAGGCTGGATCCTTGCTTTTATCCCATGAGACTCCAGCTGTTACAGAAGCATCATCTTCACACGGCGGCACGCTTTCTCCTTCACATGCCCCAGATGGCACCGGAGGTCCCATCCTTTCTTTTGGTGGCTTCCTTTTCTGGGGCAAAGCTGCAATAACAAAACAAAATAAGTTGGTGGTACAGACAACAATGCCATTTGTCGTAATTAGATCTATGCAAGCGATTGCAAGCTCGAATGCATTAGTGCCGGTGAAGTTCTTCAAAATAATGCAGAGGCGAGTATTTGGTGCATGCAACGATGATACGAATTATTGGCGGTACTTACCGCGAAAGGGAAACACAGTTCGTACAGCATTTGGTTTCAGCTTTTTCCAGCCGTCGGCACGATTTTGCTCGAAGTTGTTCTCTTCAAAGTGGGCCTGCAGGCAATGTCAGAACCACAAAAAAAAAAGCGTGAAGCTTGTAATACCTTTATAAAGGAGCAAAACCGGGAGCATCAACGCATAATTCTTTCAGCGCTGGGCTCACGTCTAATGTGTTTTAGAACCATATAAAAATGCTGGCATCGTACAGTTTGATGATGCAGGCACGGAACACTGGCTCGTGTCACATGGCAGTATTTCTACTGCTTCTGAGCACACTTTTGCACACTAGAAAAAGATGGACTCCGAGCACGGTTATTACGTGCATGGCAGTAAGTTTTAAATACAAAAGCGAAGCTCATAATACTCACATTGCACACGCATGATCCCTTCGTCGGCTGCCACTTATCACGCTTGACTTTTGCGATCCACAGAAGTCTTCTCTTCGGCTCTGTCGGAAAGTGATACATCTTCCAGCCATTTCTAGTATGGTTGGTGCACAACGGCACACAGCAGCCAGGCATTGCGTGCCGAAAACCACGGCCAGGCGGACGCGGGAAGTTCACACGTGCTGGCTCCGCGGAGAGTGGGCTAGGCAATGGCGGACAGCGGCTACGAAAACCGGTCGAGGCGGCAACAGGTCCTTCAAAGAATGTCCCCACCCTGAACGGAGTAGGGGCGAGGCGCGCATCCAGGCACCGTAGTACGCGGTCAAACCTACTACTTTTTTCGAAGTGTGGACGTTCACGCCATTGCTTTTCGAATTCACCGTGGGTGCTCCCAAAATGCCAGGTAAGATTTAATTTATCTTCTCCGTCTTTGTGTGTCTCTATGCTGTTTGTCATTGTATGGGTTTGTTGTTTTGTGCCAGCGTAGCGTGATTTATTCAGGAAAATTTGATATCGCACGCGGTTTTTTTAGCCTAGCAAGGACACCATACTACTGGCGCTTGTTTCAAAAAAATTCAATGCATTATTTTTCTCTTTTTAGCGAATCGATATTTTAATGCTGAGGAAGCTTTAGATTTATTCTTCAGCCTCCCAGATGACTACGCTAGTGATTATTTCACAGATTCTTCGAGCGATGATTTAAGTATGTCCTCCTCGTCAGCCCTTGTTCCTGTAGAGACATCCGAAAGCGATGAGATTGACGAGCCACCACCCAAAATTTGTAAAAAAAATTCTGGAAAGGAAAACACGAAGGAAGAAAGCACATGCTAAGAAAATTGAGAATGATGATGGATTGGATGAAAATGACGAATGGGAGCCCCAGTCAACGGGCTAGTATGCAGCAGTGCCGATCGACCTTGCTAACGCCATCACAGAGAAGCCGCCCACAGTCTCATCAAATCTTAGTCCAAAAAGCAGCGTGTTTGATGCATTCACCATCAGTTTTGATGAAGACATGTTGCAAACGATAGTACAAGAAATAAATCTCTATGCATATCAGTATGAACCACTATGAGCCGATAACAGTGAGCGAGTTAAAGGCATATATAGGCCTGCTCATTCGGATGAGAATTCACCTCTTGCCACAGGTGTATCTATACTGGAGTACTGATAGGTTTTTCAACGTACCATAAATCTCTACCATGATGTCGTTTCGGCAGTTTCAACAAATCATGAACTCTTGGCATTTCAACGATAACTTTAAGCTGCCCCCAAAGACCGCGCCAAACTACGACAGATACTATAAGGTGAGACCTCTCATGGATATGGCGAACAAGAGGATTCAGAAAGAGTATAAGCCGTCTTAGCACATTGCTGTCGACGAATCTATGATCCTATTCAAAGGTGCGTCATCAATGAAGCAGTACATGTCGGTGAAGGCAAAGATAAAGCGCAGCTACAAAATGTGAAGTCTTGCCGACAGCGAAACCGGATACTTGTGCAAATTTGATTTGTACACAGGACGCACACAAGATAGGCCAGACGATCCAGGTCTGGGCGAACATGCTGTCCTTTCCCTCAGCGAGGATGTTGTGCAAGCAGGCTCCCAGTTGTTTTTCGACATTTTTGTAGTGAAAGATACACTACGCCAGCCACTTCGCGAGGTCAGCGTGGCTGCGCGCTGAGCCTTGGCACCACCACTCCGCCAGCGGTACGCATGCGTGGAGTGACGTCATAGCCCTCAACTCATAGCCCTCTTCATCTCGTCAACTCATAGACTTCATAGCCCTCGCCGCTGCGCCGACGGCGCAGCAGACGCCGCCCGCCTCATCAGTTGTGCGCATGCCCGGAGTGACGTCAGAGCACGCAGCTGGTGTGCGCGCCGCGCGCCTACATTACGCTAGCATTTCGAGCCTTCAGCGTGGCGGCGCCGTGCCCGTCGAAACCGAGCGGAGAAGGAGTGGACAGGTGGGAGAGAGTGAATCCACGTCTAGGGACGAAGCTGATGACGGAACGCCCAGCGAAACGCAGCGGCGAAAGATTGACTTTGGAATTCGACTGAGCGAGTTCCACTAGGCTAGCTGTAGCTACTGCCTCACTCCAGGTTTAACCAGAGCTAAAGCACAGGGATTTTTTTCTCCTCTTTGAAGCTACTTGTACGCCTTAGAGAACAAGGCTTGCTAGCTTGTGGCACGTTCAGGGCCACTAGAAAGAACCTGGCGCCTGAAGTGAAAGTGGATAACAAGGTAGCCCATGGGTCCTTCATCTGCACGTCGAAGGAGCCAATCTCATTCTACCAGTGGCGGGACACTAAAACGTCCATTTAATTTCCAATTACCATAATCCCCAAGAAGAAACCTTTTTAAAGCGAAAGCTACCTTGTGAAAAAAACTCATGTCACATTCCCAAAGGCTCTGAAGGGCTACAATTGTTGGATGGGCAATGTTGACCGCTTAGATCAAAAGCGGAATGCTTATCAGGTAGATCGCAGGTCGAAAAAAGGATGGGAAAGAATATTTTATTTTCTGCTTGATGCTGTCATTGTGAATGCTTTTGTACAGTATACAGCCCTTGAAGATGTAGAAAACATCGACTTTCTATACTTCAAGCCAATTCTTGGTTGACAGCACTTCCAGCAGCACAGCTTTCGTGCTGAAAAGAAATCGCGAGCAGATTTTAAGCGTTAAAATGGACGCAAAAATGGCGCCATGATGACTGGCGCCCCAGCTCAAATCAGATTTCAAGGAAAGGACAACTTCCGAAAAGCATCTGGAACGAGGAGGAGGTACCGCTTGTGCTCCACGAAGCGCTCCGAATTCCTCACGAATTTTCTGTGTGGAGCTTGCAATGTGCCGTTATGAGTCAAGTGTTTCTTTACATTCCATTCAGGCAGATAACCGGTTTTTGTAAAAACCTGTCTTCGCGTGATAGCGCTTCATGTTCAGATGGACATGTGCTGTCTCACTTTAATTTTACCCTCCCACGTGAACTGGGACATATACTGTCCCTCCTTTTCAGCTTTATTGGATGCGTTCAGTATATTTCAAGTGGATTTAAAAGCGTAACTTTGTGTCGAATAACCAGATTTTTTTAATTAAAAAACATTATTGCTTTCTATATCTTCTTGTGCCCCATAAAGGATGGTTTGCCACAGTATGTCAGTGAGACGAAGGACCAAGCTTTCTTTCCTGCGTGGGAAGTACGTATTCAGCGCTTTTTAACTCCAGATTTGGTATTTAACTGAGTTTTTTTTGTAAATTCATGAATAGTATGATAATAAAAAATGAGTGAGATAACACACTAGAGCCTCTTTGCAAAAATCATATTTATTTGCATTTGAGTGGATGATATGTTCCTACAATATTTTTTTAAGTACATCATTCTCATGGGATTCTTCTAGCCCTGGCCATTTTAAATTTGTGCACCTTCCATTTTTGCACAGCCCACACAGATGTGTACCCTCACTTTCTTTGGGAGATGTTCCGAAAACTAAAGTCATCTGCAGGAAAAATAGGACACTGTAGGTACTAAACACACTGAACAATTCAATTGCTACAAAAGTTTGATATGAAACTAGGAAAGATGCATTCAGAAGCAAGATTAAGTATATAGGATGAGAGAGGACCATACGAGGAGCAGAAATAAGTATATAGGATTAGACTTAGGGTCATTGCCCAAGATTTAATTTTTTTTTTTTACTGCATAATCCTGCAATATCGTTCTTTTTCTACCTAACTTCACGCGCAGTCCACAAAGCTGTTTGGCTCTTATTTCACAGCTAGCCCATTTCAAGTGGGCTTTTAATTGTACTTAACGTCGTGGATGCAGGAGGGGAAGAATTTAATACGCGCAAGCTCAGAGAGTTTCCCAGCCCTAAAAAAAAGTCATCCTTCTCAACTGCAAAGAGTGCAGTATTTATCTTGAGGATCTAGTGTATAAACTTCGTCAAGAAAATACTATTGAACGCAATATCTGTAATGAACTGGCGCGCTGATTCAACTGCACCGGTACTGTGCTCCTATGCGTTGTCTTGCGCTTTAGAAAACGTTAGCAACAGTAAAGAAAAAAAGAGTTGAGATAACAAGAGCACCCATTCACGCGTATAAGATCTTGAGCTTATTCTGCGCAAGTTTTGCGGAAGAAACTTGGCATAGAATCCCGGTTTTGGTTCTTATAAAAGGAATACAAGAAAACAGTTTGGATTTCCCGCGAACTACACAGCAGTAGTAACGTAGTTCTCCGAGCTTTCTCCTCGTGTGCGGGAGGCGTGGGGTTCGGTACCCAGTGCCACCTGGTGCCCATCAGTGACACAAAGGGCACAAACCTTATGCCGGCCTGCAGCTCAGCATCTCTTGGCTGAAATGCTAAGAATATGGGTCTATGATGTCATGTATTGTAGTAAAAAGTGCTTTGTGCATTGCCGCTGTTTGGCCAAATGTTGGCCTTCGGCCATAAAAAAAATGTCATCGCCAGCATTGAACATGCTATATTGCTCCGGTCTCGCAGTACTCTCCCCACTCCTTCCTTAATAAACACACTCCAAGTGATTGCCGTGGTAACGACCTTCCACTTACGCATTGTTACTCTCTCGCCATACCATCCTCCTTCCACGGTACCTCTCTTCCCCCTCGTTCCAGGGTAACTATCGATCAGGTGGTGTCTGTGGCAACCTCCTTACGCCTGTGCCTTATATTCTCTCTAAACCTTCTTCCTTCCACGCTAATTACCCTTGTAATAAACTCTCCTCGCCATACGCTCTTCCTTCAACAGAAACAATTCTCCGGTTGACAGTTCCAATTTTCAACCCTCTAGACTAGCGAGGTCTCCGCTGAGAGTCCCCCCCCCCCCCCCTTATTGCTTTTAATCACTGTGGCCTACGTTTTGGAAGAATTCGTGCATGTTTTCACCGTTTTTTCGGGAGCATTGACACCGCTGTGAGAGGAGCCAAAAATTCAAATCTCTTTATTAAACCTTAGAAAAATTTCAAAATTTCTCCTAGTGGGCTTTCTATACCTGACATCAACCTTGCTACTCAAGGTTAGGAAAACTCTGAACCCTTAGAAGAACTAATATAGGACATATGACCTCTTCTTGGTGTAAATTTATCTCTGTCAAGGAGCCAGAATAAGGCAGCAGCAGAAGGGCTCTGAAGCGTGGACAGCTTTGAGAACGGAGACCGCCAACCTGGGAGGAATTTTCACGTAGGGCCTCCAGTGAGCTGTAACCAGACGCACCTGCAAAGAGCCGTCAACGTGGCTCCAACAGCCTGCGTGCGGCCACTGTTGTGGGGTCGCGAGCGGAAAGACATTCCTTTGTTTAGTAGAGAAAAGGTTCGCCGACGAACAGATTTGGCGAGGCGGATCCTGCGCATTCACGATCAGTCGGAGATAATCCTGTCATTGGGCTAAGGAACCTTCTCCCCCGTGCAACCTGGCTGTGGCTGCGACACTGTGAAGAAGGAAATCTTTCTACGTGGCCCTAATTCAGCGACCTTTGCAGAAGCTGATCCTCCCGCCTGGCTAAAATCTCCTCATGTGTCCATGAAACACAAGGTACTTCAAGTAAATCGTGGGCAACGACCGATGCGAGGAGGAGGAGGAAATGCAGGGAGGTTAACCAGACGAATAGCCGGTTTGCTACCCTTCAGGGAGGGAAAGGGGTGATGGGAGAAAAAAGATGAAGGAGAGAAGACAGTTGCTGGAAAATAAAGTCACTATGCAAAGCCACAGCGTTCAGTAAATCCCCAGCTTATCGTGCAAGCCAGAAGTCCTCAAAAAGCGGAGCAGTGCCTTGGAGGCCTTCACCGCCGACGACCTCCGCGGCCAGTGCCCGAGAATCTTCGTTTCCGTCAGTGGGCGTAGGTCAAGATGTTCCAGTGCACAGCAGAGAGACTGTTTTCGGCGCTGTGGGCAGGGCATTCCCAAAGAATGTCGGAATTACATTACACCCGCAGAAGGCACATGCAGGGCTGTCAGCCATACCTATTAAGAACGAGTACTGCTTGGTGAATGCTACACCAAGCCACAGGCGACACAACAAATTTGCTTCACGTCGTGGTAGGCCGGATGGAAGCTGAAGCTTCAGATCTGTGTCCATGGATTTTAATCGCGAATGCGAGAATTGGCCTTAATTACACGCGGCAAGCGTGATGTCCCGCGACAGTGGTCTAAGCCTACCCGCTGCGCGGGCTCTCGAGATGGGGATAGACACACAATCACCCTCATGGTGAGAAGTTCGCGCGGCCTCGTCTGCGCGGTGGTTGCCTGCGATGCCGCTGTGTCCTGGCAGCCATTGGTAAACAATATCGTGCCCTTTGTTGATGGCTGTTTGGTGGAGCTCTCGGATTTCCGCGACAAGTTGTTCATGGGACCCATAAGAGTAGATTGTAACGCTTGGACAGCTGCGTTTGAATCAGTGAAAACAGACCATTGCTGGGGTGTTTCTTCATTGATGTGCTCAATGGCGACACGAATAGCAGTAAGTTCTGCACCACTCGATTAAGTCCGGTGTGATGTTTTCACTTTCTTAACTGTGGTCCTTACGGGGACGACTACGGAGCCCGAGGAACTGGAAGGGGTCAGTGAGCCATGCACTGTATACGTGCAGTCGGTGTCCGTGTTTCTCATGCAAATATTCTAGAGTGGTCTGTTTTAGTGCTTTCGTCGATAAATCAGCCTTCTTTTTGATGCCCGGTATGGAAAGAAGCACACTAGGCTGGTGCAGACTCCATAATGGAGAAGGCGGTCTAGAGGCTGGTGTAAAATGGCTTGGTAGGAAGTCGCGATGGGCATCAATAATTTTCGCAAACGATGTACTCGGCGGGTTAGCAGGAAGACTGGCAATATGGAGTGCGGGAATCCGAGAGAGGTGACGAATATGCGCTCTCAAGGCTTCGATTGTTACATAGGCAGTCACTGGATTCTCCTGAGCGATGAGTACTGTTGCGGCTGTAGACGCGCATTTGCAGTCCCAGGCACGTCCGCATAGCTGGAGCCTGAACACTTTGCAGACACTGCATGTTCGTTTTCCTCAAGTTTCCTACGGCAGGGATACTGTACCGAAGGAATACCATGAATAATGCGGTGTACAGCTGGAGCATCGACTGCACTGATGCTCCCCACGACTTCCCTCCGAGAAAGGAGAGGACGTAAACGATCTATGTCAGTCGCCTTTTCGTGGACGAGACATGTGAGCTCCATGTTAGATTACGATCGATGATTACTCCAAGGAAGCGATGGCTTCTTTCGTAGGGTATTGTCGACCCATTCATGCGTGCGGGGTAATTGGATATGCTCTTGCATGTAAAGACAACAACGGAACATTTTTCAGTAAAAATATCCTGGCCTTGTCGACGAAGGTAGGCCGCAAGATTGTTTGCCACCTTTTGAAGCCTTGCTCGAGCTTATGGTCGCGTAACTCCTGATGCCCAGATACAAATATCGTCTGTATAGACTGAGGCTCTCGCCGACTGTGGTAGTACATTTGCAAGGCCGACAAGCGCAAGATTAAAAAGCGTTGGAGTGAGTACTCCACCCTGTGGGACCCCACGGGAAGTGTAATGTGAAGATGCAGGTCCGTTCTCAGTCTGCATAAATAGTGATCGGTTGGATAGATAACAGCGTATCCAGCAGAACATGCGACCACCAAGCTCTGCAGCTTCCAGAGAGCACAAACCAGCTTGATGAGTGATGTAATCATACGCACTTTTAACATCCAGAAACAACGCCGTGGTCAAGCGCTTCAGATGCTTCTGATGTTGAACTGATGACACCATGTCAATCACGTTATCAACAGACGAATGTCCTCGCCGAAACCCGGACATTACATCTGGGTATATTTGAGAGCGCTCCAGATACCACTAAATTCGCGTAAGTGCCATCCTTTCCCCGAGGTTAGCCACGCAACTAGCCGTTGCGATCGGACGGTACGATGCTAGGTCAAGCGGCGAATTTCCAGGTTAAAGGACTGGAACCAGGCGACTTGATTTCCATGCGTCCAGAACTGTACCCGCACACCATGATGAGTTGAAGTGGTCTACAAGAACACATTGAGCCTCCTGACCAAGGTTTGCAAGTGCAGAGTATGTTACTCCATCGGGCACCGGTGATGAATACCGTCTGCAACCGGCCATGGCGGCGTCTAGTTCTTCCATGGAGAAAAGAAGATCTATTCGCGAATCCCTAGATCTAGGCACTTCGCAGCAATTCAGAGTTGTGGATTGGTTTCTGTGACCTGCTATTCTTGCGCAAAAATCTTCACCAATCTCCGCTTCGCTATGTCCTTGTGAAGGGCGAGAGACTTGAATGGTTGGAGCTGCTGTGGAGATGTTCGCAAATCACGCACCACGCTCCACATGCGTGTGAGACGCTTTCGAGGATCCAGTGATTCAGAGAATGCTTTCCAACGGTCAGCGTGCAAGATTTGAATTCTGCGCTGGATTTTCTTCTGTGTGCGCCTTGCATCCTTTAATTCGTGCAGCGACTTTGTGCGCCTGTATCTTCTCTCTGCTCTTCGTCGATGTTATCGGAGGCGCTGCAGCTCCACATCGAAGTCTTTGAACTTTGGCATTAGAGTGAAGAATCATCTCGCGTGTTTCATAGATTCCTTGATGCGCTCTTTAATGCATGTTGTAATGTTTTCTCTGCAGGCTTCTTCCATACAGGTTTTAAACATAGACCAGTCTATTCGTTGCAAACGCTTGGCAGATCTGTATCCAGCGAGACCAGGAACAAAATTATATGTGGGGATGTGGTCACTCCCATGCGTTTCTACGCCGGCAAACCACCGGACGCGTCTCGCAAGGCACCGAGACACAAACGCTAAGTCCAGTCAACTGCTGTAAGACAGCCTGCGAATGTATGTTGGAGAACCATCTTTAAGGCATTGTAGGTCGTGGTCAGAGGCGAAGCAGACAAGACTTCTTTCCTTGGAATTCACCCGGATGCCTCCCCACATGGCGTGATGCGTATTAAAGTCACCAGTGACGATCCAAGGCCCAGGTGTTACAGCCAAGAAGTCCCTCAATCTGTCGGCGTCAAACCTTGTTGTTGGAGATAAGTACGCGCCCACAAGCGTAAACGTCAGGGTGCGCATTTTCACCGTTATGATCACGGTGCGCATTTCCACTGGTTATGGTTGTGAGGGGGAACCGTATGGTGCACATAAATAAACTCCCTTCAAACGTAGAGGATGACCTTGCTATTTCCCCTGTGCGTGGAAGATGCAAACGCTTCATAGCCAGAAATTCGGATGGGATTCTGTAAATTGGGCTCACAAATCACAAGGATTGGAAATCTGTGTTTATAGACGTATCCTAGAATGTTCGAAATGCGGGAATTGAGTCCACAGGCATTCGACTTCAAAATGGACGCTTCTCTGACTTGGTTTGCAATTGGTAACGCTGGAAGAACCATTGTGTCTGCTACTGAAAAGCTGCAAGAACTGGATTTAGCGCGTCCAGTACCTGCAATGCACTCCGTGCTGCTGGCGAGTGAACGCTAGACAGCACCACACGCATGGCGTTCATAAAGAACCTCAAGATGGTGAACACCTGCACTTCCTCACCTAGGGCTGGATCTCTGCCTTGGGCTCGCTCACCTGTAGGCGTGAGACCGTGGGGGCGTGGTGCCTGCTCAGACACCAGGGTCGAGCTTGGCTTCGGCAATGGTGGCTATGTCGCCTCTGAAGCACTCGTTCCGGCTTCACGAGTCACTGGGCTTACATTACTCGGTGGAGGGGGAGGGCAAGTAGCAGGAGCTATGGGGGCTTCCCTGCCGCTGTCACCCTTTTGTCTAGCAGATCGTAGACGACGAGTACGACGCCGACGCATCGTAGCTGCGGCCTCTCTGTGCGTTGAATGGTCTCGCACCATTTGCTTCAACACCGCCCGTTCTTTCTTCAGGCGGGGACAGACTTTCGAAGAAGCGTCATGAGGGCCACGGCTGTTGGCGCACTGCAGGGCAGTAGCGCGGCAACTGCCACGTTCAGAGCAGCGCGGGCACGCTATCGTATTATTACAAACACCCCTTACATGAACAATTCTCTTGCACTTCCGAGGCTGAAGCGGCTTCGGGATGAATGGGCGAACTGCATGTCGAAAGTGGCCAACCTTCACGTAAGATGGAATACAATTGCCCTTAAAAGTGAGCTTGACGCACCTTGACTTTCGTGGCACTGAACCTTGGTTATTTCGATGCTGTTCGTCGCTGGCTTAATGAGTATCGGCAGGTCGGAGTCAGATGTTCGCATCGATGTCGTAAATGACGCCAGCGGTTGTGCCTTTGTTTTCAAGAACAAGAGAGTGGACGGGGATGTCTCCGGTCTTCTTGATAGTGGCTAGACTTTCCAACGCGCTCCGCTCCGTTACATCGATGGCAAGGAGGTTCCTTCGGCTATTGATCCTGACGTCCTTGATCACCTCCGAGACACGAGCCTCGAGGAACACCGACGTAGCTTGTCTGTTCAGCAGGCGGAGGTTGTCGGTGGGTGTTTCAGGCTCAAACAGGACTGTATGCGCCGATGCAACACGCGTCGTGATGACTAGATCTACTTGATGAGGACGAGTCCTCACTCTTACGCAGTCTTCTCTTGTCTTTCTTGCTCATCACTAGGACGAACTCGTCGTACGCCGAGGAGTCCTCGCTTGTGGGCTGAGTGCAGCACTGTGGCTTGGCTGCTTTCCTCGCTCGATTGGTAGAAGCGGTTCCTCTGGGCGGCAGCCGCCGACCCACCGGGTTCCAGAGGAGGCCTGATGTCCTCCACTTCCATCGCGGTCACGAAGAAGGAGCGGCGCCTCCCTGATTGTGAGAAAAAACGATAAAACTTCAGAGGCAAACAGATAGCGTTCTGGTCTACCGATGCTAAGAGGGCATGTTATCCATTGTGCTTCATCTCTTAAGTTACCGGTGTTACTGGGAAGCTGTGACATATCGACATCGCTGCCAAAAGGGAGGACTCTCGCCACCTGAAAAACAGCATGAAGGCAACGGTGCCGGCTCTGTAGTGTGCGGTGAAAGAAGAGGTCTTTTGTGACTACTTGATTGGACTTTGATAATGTAGCGATATTGCAGTCTAAGAATCTGGAATGACCAACCCTGTTTTGGAAACCGGACGTCATGTGTATGAGCATCTTCTGTATTCAGCTTGTCTTGCTAAAGAACCTCTAAACATGTAAAATAAACATCATGTAAACTCCTCTCCTCGAAGCCTGTCGAAGCCTGTCTTCCCTCGTCACCTCCCAGGAGCAATTTGAGAGACGCAACCACTGGATCACGACCTCGCTCAGATGACCCGGGCATACCAAGGGACAACATTTATCAGTAAATAGCACTTTTACAGCTTTCTACAAATATTTTAAAAGGAAAATACAGCGCGAGCAGAGACGACGAACAAAGCCTCGCAACTAAAATTTTATTCAGGAGGAAAACACATATATAAAAGCGACCGAAAACACGACAAAGTCAGCAATCACATGAGGCAATCAAGACAAGGTACAAACTCAAAAACTCAAAAGATAGTGCGGGGCGCCTTATTCTATGACCCACAGCACGTGAGGTACTGTCCAAGAGCCGTATCTTCGCATCAAATAATGTGAAAAATGGTGATAGAGGATATTTTTTTCTTATGAAAAACACTTCCATAATCTCTCTGGTACGCTGGTCGTGGTGCCCGTACAAAACCTCGGTTCTCCCAAATATTGCCTTAGAGTTCTTCTTATCTTCGCAGTGAGAGCAATGTTTCGATACATCTGACTATGCTTTTTCGTGTCCTTTTAGGCGAATATTCAAGCATCGCCCGGTTTGTTAGATATACACCTTTTGGCAAATGAAAGGGATCTTGTACAGCACCGAACCCACACAATCAACAAATATTGATCTGTGCCGCACCAAACACTCCGAACTTGCATCGTATAGTTGCTCCGAACTTGCATCGTATAGCGTGAGTGCTTCCGCCATCGATGAATCGTTTAAATGAATAAATGCGCATTACAAAGTCCCTATTGTCGCAAAGTTTCCAAACCTAAAGAGCTTATGTTGAACCCGCCTGTTTTCATTTCCGTGTTGCCAGCACAAGAATGGTACCTTATTTAAATAGGATCAACAAACCTAGTTATGCAACCAACTCTCCTGAGCGCATGTTACAATGATCGATTTTAGTTGTTAAATATGTTTATCGTCGCACAGCGTATCAGGCTCTTAGGGACGCTGTAAATAATTCTGCGGATAACTTCGACCACCTCGGGTTTCTTTAAAGTGCGCTGTCATCGCACAAACACGAGGCTCAAGCATTTAGCCTTCATGGGAAGAGCGACCGCCACGGCCGAGAGTGAACCCGCGCCTTTCGGGTGAGCCACTGAGCTCCATAACCACTTAGCTACCGCTTTGCCTTATATGCAGTGAGGGAAAATAGCTGACGCTTTTGGCATCTATCACTCCGGTTTCAATCATTCAGAATTTTTTTTTTGTTGATAGCAACCACTTCCGGTGTGTCAATGTGCAAGGCGCTGAAGAACAGCGCTTGAAGAAAATGCATGAAATGTCGAAAAACAACCGTTAATTTTTCTCTAAAATAAACAAAGGGAAATCCACGGCTTAGTTGTGGCCAGTGGTTTGCGCACTGAAGCATAGACTAGATTTGATGGCCCCTTGGCTAGCAAGGAAGTAAATTAGGAATATCAAGGGAGTCGCGAAACTCGCGGGACAATTACGATACTCTGTAATGCATAATTGTTGCTCCCCTCTTCCGATTTCTCTGCACTTTCTTTGCTACAGCCAGCCATGCTCAGCGCCAGTTTCGGCGTTTTGCGTCGTAGTAGTAGTATAGTAGTAGTAGTAGTACTCTAGTAGTCGGTATAGCAGGTGGTGTGTATTCATGGAAACCACTCTGAGCGTGGTTATTTGAAGCAGGAGGGTATGCCTGAGCGGAAGAATGCGTTTCGGGTGGGTTGTGAGCGCCTTCACAATCCGGAGGGTAGTTATCGTTAGAAGACGAGGGTATCACGACAACAGAGGAATCCAAACCCGAGGGTTGTTGCCGATAAAGGGGGAGGGTATGGCGCGAAAACAAGGCGCAGCTAGCGGCTGGTTGCTCCGAAAATCCTTTGCAATGCAGTTGCTATTGAAGGGGGGAGGTTACAGTTAAAAGAGGAGGATGTAGTGTGAGGGCTGGAATCGTTAACCGGAGAATTGTTAGCGGGTGGGCGAACCTTGGTGAGCCTCTGTGCATTCCTCGAACAGACGGGCTTGACGTCCCGTCTTTTCACCGCTAGGTAGTTACGCGCATTGACCGAACGCTCCGCGAGTGCTACCTTGAGTGATTAACCTGCTGGACGCCCCACTACAGCTGCAGTGAACATAGTGTTGTGCGCCATCGCCTTGGCCGTCTCCGACTCCGGATGCAATACAGTGTTGTGTGACTCTAGAACGGCAGTGAAGAACTACGCCAAGGGTAGGTTATGTAGTGAGGCCGCGAGCATACTGCGCAAGGCCGAAGACATCGGACGCAAAAGGGCTGTGGCGATCAATTGGTTTCCGGCCCACATGGGCAGTGACGTGTCGGAACGCGGGAACGTGAACCACAACGAGACGGCCAACTCGGCCGCGCGAGGACTAACCAACCGCGCGGCTGCAAGCACGGCCGACTCGGAGTGTTGGTCGCTGCTAGTGGCTGGTTGCTGCGAAAATCCTTTGCAATGCAGTTGCTATTGAAGGGGGGAGGTTACAGTTAAAGGAGGAGGATGTGGTGCGAGGGCTGGAATCGTTAACCGGAGAATTGTTAGCGGGTGGGCGAACCTTGGTGAGCCTCTGTGCATTCCTCGAACAGACGGGCTTGACGTCCCGTCTTTTCACCGCTAGGTAGTTACGCGCATTGACCGAATTCTCCGCGAGTGCTACCTTGATTGATTAACCTGCTGGACGCCCCACTACAGCTCCAGTGAACATAGTGCTGTGCGCGTGTGTTTCTATTGCTTCATAATGAACTGATCACGCGCGCAACCTGCACATACATATTATTGTGTAAATAGTTTTTTTGTATATAACCTCTCTGATATCTTTTATATCCGCTGCCCCAGCTCAGGTGTTTAATAAACCACTCAATAAACACCATCGAGGAGCAGCTGGACGGGTCTGGACTCGTTTGCTCTCCGGCCAAGTCGGAACTGCTGGTGATTCCACCGAAAGGAGCAGGCAGGAAAAGAAAGAATATGGAAGTCAAGTACAAGCGTCCCAAGATCACGGTCAAGACGGCGGGAGGCCAAGTAATACCGGAGGTTGAGAAGGTTAGACTGCTTGGGCTGCTCATCCAGCGAAACCGAGTCAACGTTGAAACGGTCAACAAGCTCGCGGGCAAAGCGACCGCGGCAATGAGACTGATCAGGAGAGTGTCCAACAGAAAAGCGGGGATGAAGAAGGAGAGCCTGACTAGGCTCGTTCAATCCTTCGCAGTTAGCCACATAACGTACGTGGCCGCCTTCCACAACTGGAGGCCGAGGGAACGTAACAAGATAGACGCCACCATACGCACGGCGCATAAGGCGGCACTCGGTCTCCTCGGGAGCACGAGCACTGAAAAATTCATGGCGCTGGGAGTCCACAACACGCTGGACGAAATAGCCGAAGCACAGAGAACGGCGCAACTCGAGCGTCTCTCTTAAACGAGAACCGGAAGACAGATACCGCGGGACCTTGGCCTCGAGCCGAGGGAAGGCACGCAGCAGAAAGACGTACCTATACCGGATAGCATCAACAGAAAAGCTCAAGGTCTGCCCGGTCCCGAGGAACGTGAACCCCGAGCACAACAAGGAGCGGAGGCGGGCGAGGGCCAGGGCTCTTGTGGACCTCCACGCCAGAGAAGAAGGCGCCGTCTACATGGACGCGGCGGTGTATGGAGGGAGCAGCGACGCATACGTGGCGGTGGTTATCGGGGCATCGACGGGTGCAACGAAGACCGCGGCGAGCGTCCGGACTCGAGAAGCGCACCGGGCGGAGGAGGTGGCCATCGCCGTGGCCGTCTCCGACTCCGGATGCAATGCAGTGTTGTGTGACTATAGAACGGCAGTGAAAAACTACGCCAAGGGTAGGGTATGTAGTGAGGCTGCGAGCATACTGCGCAAGGCCGAAGACATCGGAAGCAAAAGGGCTGTGGTGATCAAGTGGTTTCCGGCCCATATGGGCAGTGACGTGTCGGAACACGGGAACGTGAACCACAACGAGACGGCCAACTCGGCCGCGCGAGGACTAACCAACCGCGCGGCTGCAAGCACGCCGACTCGGGTGTGTTGGTCGCGGTGCAGTGCCAGGGACAAGATGATCACCTTCAACGAAATAGTGAAATGGTATAGACTGAACAGACAGACTATGCCGCCACCTCACCCGGGGCTTACCCGGAAGGAGACAGTGTTATACAGACAGTTACTGACGGGATCCCTGCTCACCTCGGTGCTAGCTAAGCACGTGTGTCCGAGTGTGTACGCGAGTGACGTGTGTAGACTGTGCGCGAAGGAGAGAGCCACCGCGGCTCACATCCTTTGGGTTTGTAGTGTAAATCGGCGAGAAGCCAGCGAGAAGACGACGATCCCGCCGCAGCTAGAGGCTGCAACGAGGTGCTATGATCAAGAGACGCAACTCAAGGCCGTCCAGCAGGTCTCGGCAGCTCTAGAAAGGCAGCGACCGAGCGAAACCGAGGAGAAGGGGGCGGCGCCCTCTCGGAACCGCGGAAGTAGCGAGGGACCAAGATCTCGAGGAGCACAACGCACGAGACTGACGTAGTGGCCCCGTCACGGTAATAGCTTGTCCTCCCTACGTGGAGCGAGCCTAACCGATTCTGCAGGCATTTTCAATAAAGTTGTTTTCTCTCTCAATAAACGACTTACTACCACTGCTACTTGTTAGCGTGGAAGGAGAAGGTTATGGCTAGAACGCAGGAGAGTTTCACGGGTGGCTAATTACCGTGCAAGGAGGAAGGTAAGGAGCGTGCGTAAGGCGCAAGTGTTGCGTGGATGGCCCCGGGACTACCCAAGGGATAGTTACACTGTAAAGAGGAGGAGCATGCTTCCGTAGAAGGAGGAGGGTATGGTGAGTGAGTAAAATGCATAACAAGAGGGTCCTTACCACGGTAATCATTCGGAAAGTGGTTACCATGAAAGGCGTATGAAGAGTACTACAAGAGCGGAAGAATGTAGCCTTTTCCATGTGCAACAGCAGCTGCTGCGAAACCCGCTGCCCAAGGAGTGGGTATTCGGTGGTGGTGCGAGCCTCAAGCGGTGGAGTAGAGAGGAGAGTTAGTCGATGAAAGGACACATAGGGGAAACTACAAACAGTGGTTTAGAACTACAATATTTGGCCAATGAAGAAGAAGCGTGTCCCTGCGAAAGTGGCTGCACATCGCTCTTCATAAAAACCTCGCCATCCACGTAAATACGTGCCCTATTTGAAGAGAACTGCATCCTCGCCTTCTGAAGAAGCTCCGGACGTCCTCTCACCGTCTGAGGCCTCCTAGGAACCATGCATGAGCGCAACTGAGCTGGGTACTGACGCTAGGCTTAGAGCCTCCGCTGCCACGCTGGCGGAGGTAGCTCTGCCGGCGTCTCTCGTGGCAGCACCTGCCACGCAGTCGACACCTGATCCGCGGCGCCAGGTCCAGCTTTGTGCTCCCGGTTCATCGGCAGATGCACCCCTCATGCCTTCCCGAAATGCCGAACTGCTCGTAAGTGATCTGCCGCCAGGGCCAATGGCCATCAACTCTACACCACCGGATGGGCTTCAAACCGCATCTCGTGATGTACCAGGCATTCCAATAGACTTATCGGCACCTCTACCCGTGCACAATTGCCCTCGTGCAACCCACAATGGTTCCTCAAACGACAGCCAACCGATTCCATCTTCGGCAAGTGATGGCTCCCAAAGTAAGCGCACTTGTCTTACGATCGAGAACTCGGTGGAGCCTACACCAGGATCGTCTTCTTACAAAGTGACCATTAAATCACTGGCCAACGAAAGCCTCACGGATATACCAAACAAGATTTTACAAGCTAATTTGGACGCGTGCCTCAAAACTAGCGGTTTTCGGGGCTTCACAGCCAGGACAAAGTCCAGCACCATTGCAGTGTGGCTTCCGACTCTGACCGCCGTAGAACGGCTGCAAACGCTCACCAGTATTTCACAATATTTCACAAACAATTAAAAAAATTCACTAACAAGCGAAATCTCAGTGCCAGTACAAGTGTATTTAGTTGAAGGCTCCGACTTGCAGCGCTTCGTCGTCTACAACGTCGATATCACTGAAGATCAAACTGCACCCCAGCGTGACCTGTACTGTCCCACGCACTGTGCCATCCAGGCTCGACGCATGGGAAAGGGGCGCTATTGCATAGTCACCTCGGAAGGCCCTCTGACACTACCAGCACGTCTGTACTATTATGGCTGTATTTTGCGGCCTCGGCAATATAAACTGAGTGCGGTATATTGCTATAACTGTTTCCGTACTGGGAATATGCGCAAATCCTGCCCCTTCACTGCTGCCGGTGAAAGTACATCGGAAGGGAAAGTGGCTTATTGATGCGGCCTTTGTAAATCCGACGACCACGAGATAACATCTCCAAGCTGTCGGACAAAACAAGAGGCAATACAAAAGGATCGTCGTCGAATGACTAAGCATTGGCCAATACATGACAGTATAACTTCATTGCAGACATTCAATCGCGTTCTCCGTTATTTTCGCTGAACCCTTCGCCTAGCTCCTCCATCAGTAAAGTTGTTAGCTTATTTAACATTCATTCGTCCCAATCTTGACTACGCATGCGCGGTTTGGGACCCCTATCAAAGTAACCTTTCTAACTTACTGGAAGCAACACAAAACCGCGCAGCAAGATTCATCCACTCGGCCTATTCCTATCATGTAAGTGTCACTGAACTAAAACGTAATGCTCATCTTACTAACTTGGCAGACCGCTGTACTATTGCAAGACTAAGCCTTTTTCATAAATTTTACTATCACCCCATGACCAAGTCTATTATCAGCCCTGCCCACCGCATCTCCAGCCGCACGAACCACCAGAAGGCCGTTTACCCTCCCCCTGCCCGGACTAGTGCTCACCTGTCATCATTTTTTGTCCGCACTGCAAAGGACTGGAATGACTTGCCCAACACCGTCGTACTTCACTCCGACCCATCATCATTCAAAAAATTCATCGAATCAACCATGTGCCCTGAATTCCACTCCCTCATGTAATACCCCTTTAATGGGGCCTTTAACCTTGTAATAAATGAAATAAAAAAACAATAAGATTCACAGCTCTCCAGTGGAATGACGACGAGTGGCCGGAGCTCCCTGAGCACATTTCGCATGATCCTTCAGCTCAGCAGCCTTCTAACGATAATGTGCGAAAAGAACGCCTCTGAAAACAGCCAACAAAGCAGCGCAGTGTACCTGAACTACCGCAGCACTATATGGTCGCAGTCGACGAACAAATCGCACGTCTTTTAGCGGAGGTCGCCAAGCTCCGGCAACACCGTGAACTGCTCACTCGACGTAGACGCGCAGCGGAATCATCCGCCACATCTGTCAATGACGCAGCAACATCGCCTTCCTGCCGCCAACCTGTGTGTCATTTCCTGCCGCCTCTTCCTGAATTATCGCAATGCCACGGCACAACTCTGCGACTTTTTTGCTTCGGTTTATGGTCAACCAGTTGTCCAACCTGATATCCGTGATTCTACAGCGCTTGGGCTAGTAACTAGAAATAGCAAGTTGCAGTCGTGCTTGTGTGCTGTAGTGGAACACCAGCTGCATTTCCACGAAGGTGGGAGAGCTCAAGACCCGACAACAAATTCACAAGCTCCAGGTATGGACCATGTTGATACAGGAAACAAAGGCCTTGCCATCGATTTCAGGCTTCAGTGCCTATATGTCTCCTTCAATGATAGACCGTCGTGTACCAACTGCTGCTCCTCCGGGAAAGGCAGCGGTGTATGTGGACTCACGTTTTCCTCATGTACGCCTTGCCCTCGAGAACTGGTGAACCTAATATCAAGAGGTAGTGGCAGTGGCTGCAAAATTTAGAAAGGGAACCGGTGTGGTCGTTTCAGTTTACGTTAGACCAGCCGGTGGCGCTTCCTCCCGTATTAATCTTGGCTGGTTAACAAGTGTCCGTCGGCAATATCCCGGGTGTCCGAATTTAGTCGGAGGCGACTTTAAGGCGCCTCACCAGGATTGGGGGTACCCCACTTCGAGCCCTCGTGGCAGGCGTGTGCGGGACGCCTTCACGGATGCCCAATTTGTGCTGCTCAACCATCCTGGGACAGCAGCACGGCCAGTGCGTCAAACTCCCAGTGCTTCCTATGCTCCAGACTTGACGTGGTGGTCGGGTCCGGGTGCTCCCTCTTGGCATATGGAGCCAGACTGCTGGGGAAGTAATCATCACTCTATCATCATCGGCCTTCACACATCACATTTCCGACCTTTACGCTACAAAGGTTCTGTGATCAACTTGGACAATTTTCGTTCCTGTATAGACAATCTCTCCTCAGACTCTTCACCAATCCTTGTTGGGTGCATACAAACAGCGCTCAACAGTGCTACAATTACCACCTGGACTGATGTTGGTCGACCTCGGCCTTCTTAACTTGTGGGCGGCACGCGAACAAGCCTACCTGGCTGCTACGCCAGACCCTTCTTCGTCGCAGGCACGCACGCGATTGCACTATATTACAACTAAGGCACGCAAATATGAACGCGACCTGTCTCGACGGCAGTGGCATGCGTGGTGCGAACAATTTTCTGCAAAATCCTCGAATGCCTCTCTCTGGCGAACATTCCGTACAATGGAACGCGGTCGCCGTTCGACTGACGCAGCAGCAACCGCATGCTTCGCGGCTAACTTGTCGCCAGATGATTTAGCCAAAGAAGCAGCACGAGTTTTTCCCAAAATACGATGCTGTGCCTTCTTCAGCCGCTAGTTTAAATATGGCAGGCTTCCCAGCGCATGTATATCAAACGCCGTCTGATGTTGATGTGACGTAGATGGACTTGCGTGTCCATTCTCTATGCCTGACTTGCTGGCTGCAATAGATGATGCGAAACGGAAAACAGCGCCCGGCCCGGACAGTATTCAGTACGAGGTGTACAAGAACCTGAGTAGCGCTGCACTCCCTCAACTACTAGACACCATAAACAAAGTATGATTGGATGGCGTAGTGCCCGAGCGCTGGAAATCCGGTGCCGTGATTCCTATCCCGAAAACAGGAATGCCTCCGACGGACCTTGCCAACTTGCGGAGAAAATGCTAGCCACACGATTGTCATGGTGGCTGGAGCAGCATGGTTTTTATCCCCCAGCACAAATCGACTTTCGTCCATGTATTGGTACAAAGGACGGGTTGGCTGTCTTGGCATCTGCAGTTTTGTCATCTACTCGCAGCCGCAATGTGCGGATCGTTTTAGCGACGGACGTTGAAAAGGCATATGACATCAGTCATGCAGCCATTCTGAACTCCATTGACATGCTTCATCTCCCTCTAAGAGTGCGTAGTTTTGTCGAATCAATTTTGGAAGGCAGAAAATTTGCAATACTCCTCAGCGGCGAAGCGGTCGGATCATTTGTTCCTCTCTGCGGCGTGCCCCAGGGATCAGTATTGTCGCCTAAGTTATTTATATTGCTTTCATCCCGCTGGCTTGGCGCTTACATGACATCCGTGACATAAAACTTCTTCAGTACGCTGACATCATGGTGTGGAGTACTCACCAAGATCTCCGTACTCAGGGGACTGTCCTTCAATCTGCCTCGGATGTTACCTCTAATTACGCATTATCCATCGGACTTCAGCTATCCGTGCATAAAACAACATACACGTCAGTCGCCAACCGCTGGGGACGCCGTAAACTTGCTGCCAGTCCAATCCGTCTTTGTCTATCAGGCACCTCACTACAGGAAAGTCCGAGTGTAAAAATCCTTGGCTTAATGATTCACCAATCAGGATCAGCGACTGGATGTCTTTCTCGGGCAAAAAGGCAAGCTATTTAGACTTTGGGTTTGATTCGAAGAATTCCTCCTAGAACTGGTGGCGCTGGCTCGTTCGTTGCACGGCAATTGGCGAGGGCAGTTCTGCAGCCACGCATTGTTTATCAAGCCCAGTTTCAACATCTTACAAGAGCCCAATGGGATCGCCTTGAAGCCGTGAACCGAGAGGCTATGAGGACCATTACGTGCCTTCCATGCATCACACCGGTCATAGCTTTACAAGAGAATGCGCCGATCAGTACCATTGATGAGCTGGTGCAGCAGCGCCGTGAAGCGCGCAGCCTTAAGGCCAGTCTATCGCACTCCACGCATGCACTGAGGACTTATGCAACGTCCCACTCCATTCTTCAGCCGCCAACGCCAGTTCTTCCTCCATGGAAGTTTGTACAGCTCAGTGACAACAAGCCAACATATAATCGCTGACCAACATCTGCTAATTCGGCATCGTTGCTTCGCCAGAAATTTGAGGAGCAAGATGCTTGCCTGCCTGAAGGATCCATTGTTGTCTACGTAGACGCAAGCATACAATACTGCAAAGGAACAACAGCTATTTACTGCCCATGCAGACCTGCTCTGAATCAATCCTCTTGGTTTCAGCTTACGGAACCCCCTCCGTCCTTTTGTGCTGAGCTCGTTGCAGTCCAGGAAGCACTCTGCTCCGTGGCCGACATAACTATGCGCATGCTCCCTGCGGCCCGCGTTGTCATCCGCACTGACGCCCTTCAAGTTGTCCGGTTGCTACGACGTGTTAGCCGCTGTCCAACTATATGTCAGCACATCCACCGGCTCGCGGCAGGCATCCCGCAGCCAGTACGTAATGAGTGGGTCCCACGGGATCCGCTGACTTATCAAAGCCAGGCAGATTTAGCGACCCGCCTTACAAATACAAACTCATCACCGCCTCGGCTCCTTCCTTTGGAAATTTTACCCCCTTTTCATGAAGAAAGGAACTCCTCCGGCGCCGCACACGTGCTCTCATCCCTCCGTGTGCGGTAACCCTCTCCCGCGGTCTTACCCGTGCAGAGTGGAGGTTGCGCTTAGGAGGATCCGGGTCGGAGTTGCCGTCACACCAGCCTTCACTCGGAAGTGGCCTCAGTACCGAGATTTGTTTCATCGGCCAGGGTGTCCGACATGTAAACACGAGGACATTGATGCCGACATACATCACTTACTGTGGGACTGCCCAGCTCTCAAGCCTACAAGGATCCGGCATCTGATGGTAGCAGGTCTTTCACCAAGCAACCCTGCTTCATACATTGCCTTGACGCAGGGACCGCACCATCTTCTCTACTGGACTTCATCAAATCAACTAACCTTTTTCCATTCATTTAATCTCTACTACATCATTCATTCACACCTTCACCCATCATTGATGCACTGGGGCAATAATAAATTTCGCTTAAAAAAAACTACAATATTTGCATTAGCTTTACTCTTCTCTACCTGAACACATCATTAAATATAAATTCCCCAACAGCTGCCGCTGAATTTTGCGTAACCCACTAGTAACCGTGCTGTCACGTTTTAAGACGTTAGCTCTTACTTATCATGTTTCGAGAATTCGTGGGGTCTGCTAGCACTCTTAAAGCCCCTCAATGGACTAAAAGTAGCGCCAATCTTTGAAGAACGCCGCTCCCCTCCTCCCTTGCGCGTCCCCTATTCTTTCAGCCCTCCCATTGGCCGAACGCCGTCACGTGCATTCGCGCGCTTTTTTCTTGCTTGTTTGGTTGCTTCCTCCTCACCCGCGGTGCCATACAGAGCGGGAGAAGCATGGGAGGAGCACGTTTTTGAGCCCTAAAGACCACATTTTGCTCGTTTTTGCACGTTTTGCACCTCGCTTGGACTGCTTTTTCCACAGCGCCGTGTTCACGATGCCGTGTTTTTGCGCTTTTGGGTGCCGCACACGTGAAAATGACGGCAAGCGTCTCTTCAGGATTCCATCCGCGAATCGAGACGCGGCGCGGCGGCAGATTTGGCTGCAAAGAATCGGCCGGGCTGATTTCAACCCAACGCAGTGGTCGCGGCTTTGTGAGGTAAGCGAGCGATTTCTCGCTCATCACATATCTTATTGGCCGTGATATACTCTGCGCTGATTCGTTAGCCTTTCCCCCTGCTAAATGCCTTATATTTGCGCTGCGTTCAACTTTCTTGACCGATCGCAATGATGTTGTGCCGAAAACTCCGTGATTTTTATCTATTCAGACATAGAGTCGAAAACGTTGCTTTTGGTCTGAATGTGCGGTAACTGCATCTTTAGAATGTATCGCCGTAGATAACGAAACGGTGACGGTACTTTGGCAAAAAGGGGCGCTTAATTTTTTGCGTAATGTTGAGCATTTAAGAGTATCTTGCTGCCACGCGCAACACACGCAAGCGCCGATATGATCCGCAGTAGCTGCTTGCACACACCTGTAAAACGACTGCCGCCTTGCTTTTATAGACCCCTCCCTGCCTCAAAAAAGAAAAAAAAAGGCACGCATGGCATTATGTAACGTTCCCTGACCTGCGGCACACGCAAGAGCGATGCCTAGCTAGCGGAGCACGTCGCTTTGGCATCAGCTACGAGCTTCCGCAGCTTTATCGGCAGCTCGCCAGCCCACTAGTGACACCAGCACGATAACTTGTCGGATCAATCGCTTTTGTACGCCAAATGTAACGTTAAAGCCGCGCTGCGCACTTTGGCCGGTAACTGACGAGTGACTGAAGCACGGAGGCGAAGGCACTAGCTGAACCAGCGCCGAGGTCGCGCGCGGCATGGCACAGTGTCGGACAGCTAACAGCGGGAATACCGAAGCGCAACGACATTTAGACATTCTAATTTGGTGTTTCAGCAGCCAGTCATAATATAACATGAAGAAATTGCGACAAAAATACGAGCTCAAAATGCCCCGCGATACCTTGCGCCAGCTTTAGCGCCAGTGTTTTCTCCGGAGAGCGTCTACTACTTCCGCACCGCGTAGGGGGAGCCACAGTCGAAACGAGAGATAAGGAGCGGCGGCGCACGAGAGGGAGAGAGGAGATGGCGCTACATTTAGTCCATTGAGGGGCTTTAAGCTCGATGGATGGATACTGCTGAACCCTTTAAATCGGTCGGTGGCTCAAACCACATAGCCATGTCTTGCCAAATTTTACTCCTGTCTTGCTTTTAGCCACCAATCAGATAACCTTCGCTTGGTAACTTCTAACCTCTTAAAATCCACTTTCCCTTCACTATCCCTAAACCCCAATGCCTTGGGTAAGTCAGCCCCGCTGCTTTCCACTGTAGGGTGAAGCCCTTTACAGAAAAGTATCAAGTGTTCAGCCGTTTCCTCCTCCTCTCCGCACGCAATGCACAAAGTGTCTATCTCATGGTACCGGACTCTATACGTCTTAGTCCGCAAAACTCCAGTCCTGGCCTCAAACAACAAAGAGCTTCCCCTACAATTATCATAGATATTTTCTTTGACAATTTGCTGTTTAAAGGTCAGGTATGTTACCAGTGCCGATTTCGTCAGCATCCCTGTTTTCCACAGAGCTCTCTCTGTTTCCTTAACCTTTTTCTTAACCGATAATTCCTAATTTGCCCCCTTACTGCTGTCCAGATATTTGCTTGTCAATTTTCTAGTTCGCTTTCTCCATTTCGTGTCAACATTCTTTATATACAGGTATCTGAAAACTTTCCTAGCCCATTGCTTTTCCTCCATCTTTCTCAATCGTTCCTGAGATCACTCTGAGATCACAGCGCCATCTGTGCAGCAACTAGAAAACAGCACATCTCGAATTGAGACTTGTAGCGCCATCTACATTAGAATTGTAGAAACAACCACGTGCCGCGTGCCAATGATGACGTCATGGCCCAATATGGTGGATAGAGGTGGAACTATGTGAGTATGACGTCAGGGGACGAAAGGGCAGCCTTGTTTCGAGTTTTCGAATCCAAGATGGCGGCCATAAAATTGGTTGTGCCCTCCTTTCTCATCCAATATCCTATGACGGGTAGGAAAACAAAACTGTCCCGTTACGGGGCCGCTATACATGTATGCATTCGTTCCGCTATATATACTCCGACAACAAAGGGCACCCATCCGGCGACAGTTGTGTACCGGACTTGGCAGGCAATAAAACCGTATGGGTTGGAGTTCATAAACGAAACTACAATTAAATAATATGCAATCATTGTATACATGCAATTAGTAATTCAAGCATTACCATATCGCACCGCAAGCCGAATTCTAGACCCACCTTAACCCCCCCCCCCCCTCCCCGAACGAAACAAATTCTGTTTGGGATGTATCTGGGACGTACCCCTCATGTAAAGCCCTCAAGGGCCCTCAAGGTATCTATAATAAAAAAATGTAACTCCACAACGGGTGCACGTGAATCGTAATTTCTCTGATAGATGGCGCTAGGCGGGGTGCGTGCACCGTAGCCGAGCATGGTAGCAGTCCACCCCGTTTCAAAGAGTATTATATTCCGTTTCTCGAGACCAGCGGCACGTTCTTCTTCGCTTTCTTCATCTCGTAAACCAAATAGCTAACGCTCGTTGCTTTAACGTCTTCCACACGGTGGCGGACTTTTTTCAGATATTTCGTAGATGGTCGCCATGCCGTTGCATGTAGCGATATAAACCGGGATTACATTCGGTCATTAAAAAAGAAACAGGGTTGATGCCAACGTTACAAACTAATCAGAGGAGCATACAAGGAAATTACCTTAAATAAAATGGGAAATGCTATGTGGTACAAAGGATGTGTACAGAAAAGGAGGCTTGAAAGAGAAGTGCCCCGCCGCGGTGGCTCAGTGGTTAGAGCGCTCGACTACTGATCCGGAGTTCCCGGGTTCGAACCCGACCCCGGCGGCTGCGTTTTTATGAAGGAAAAACGCTAAGGCGCCCGTGTGCTGTGCGATGGTAGTGCACGTTAAAGATCCCCAGGTGGTCGAAATTATTCCGGAGCCCTCCACTACGGCACCTAATTCTTCCTTTCTTCTTTCACTCCCCCCTTTATCCCTTCCCTTACGGCGCGGTTCAGGTGTCCAACGATATATGAGACAGATACTGCGCCATTTCCTTTCCCTAAAAACCAATTATTATTATTAAAGAGGAGTGCTCCTTTCGCCACGGTCGTTCATGATTTATATAGCATGGTTTGCACTGAAGGTAGCCGAGTGTAGAGCGAAGTGCTTCTGTGCATAAGCTCTAAAGACTAACTCTAGCCTTATCTATTTCCCCCTTTCTGTACGGAGTGTTGAATTTTTTTAGGATAACCAGAATAGCTATACTCCTTTAATAAGTTCGTTGGGAGAACAAAGGCAACTTTCAATTTTAATTCAATGTTGTAAAATATAGCGCCACAGGAAACGAACAGTATCAATACAAGGACGTCAAATAGAAACCATAGAGAGGTAGGAATGCCGGGGATGTGGAATATTGGAATAGAAAATGGATTGTAAAGTAGCACGGAAAGAGAAAAGAGGAAATATTGAAGCTTGAAGCACTATAGAGATACAAAGAAGTATTTCTAACACAGTGTGGTGTTATATTTTTCCAGAGTGAAAACGAGTATAAATTTTACGAAAGGCAAATAGGCAATAGCAGAGAAAGCGAATTTGGCACGAACAAAAAAAAAACAAAATACGCGTTACGTCGAGTAGCAACTTCAAAGAAAAAATAAATAATGTATATAATTTCTTGAATGATCTATATGAATGCCCTCCCACAGAAGGATGAGAATCTGGCTTATCTGGCTATGAGAATCCGCCTCCTTTTTGCAGGAAAATATAGTCACACCCACAGGCACACTAACTGGTCTTGAAGCAGCCACTGCCCTCAAAATCTATTTTACCACGAGTGCAGTGTACGATCAGGAAAATGAAGAAAAAACAATATTGATAACCACGTGACGATAGTGAACTCCACGGTACTCGCCCCAGTGTACTCCTTACGAAATCAACCAACTTATTAATTGGATTAGAGATGGCGTTGCTTTTGATTTTGATGAAATTGAAGCAATCTCAATTAAACATGTATCTGAAATCTTACCCCCATTATAGCAGATATATTAAATAAAATCTTTGAGACTGAAATATTCCCTGACTCGTTTAAGATAGCTCGCATCTGTCCTGTTCACAAAAGTGGCGCTGAAAGAGACATAAGCAACTACAGGCCAATCTGGGTACAGCCTGTTCTATCGAAAGTATTTCATGGAGTCATAAATATAAGACTAGAAAAATTCTTTTCAAAATATGGGGTAATAAGTTATATGCAGTTCGGATTTCAAAAAGGCAAATCTACCGAGGACGCGCTTCTCAGTATCAAGCATGATATTATACATAACTTTGAGCATGTTTTACACGCTAAGGTTGTTTATCGATCTACGGAAAGCTTTTGACTCAGTTCGTCACGACGTGGTATTAAATAAACCGAAAAGATACGGTGTTCACGGCGTTATCCTTAAACTGACAGAAAGTTACTTAAGCAAGAGGCTTCAATATGTAGGCGTCCACCAAGAAACGACTACAAAAATATTAATTAAACAAGGTGTTCCTCAATGTTCTATTATTGGACCGTTATTATTCCTAGTCTGTATTAGCGATATTCGTAGCATCCATATTTCTCTTAAACTAATAAAGTACGCAAACGACACGAATATGTTGTTCACTGCACGCACCCTTACGAAGCTTAAGGAACTTGTTAATGAATGTATGGAGTCACTTTCCGACTGCTTACACGCCAACAGGTTACAGTTTAATACTAATAAAACCAAATATAACATATTCGCTTGAACTAATAAGCCAATGAACAATGATATTCATTTTCCCTTTCGGGGCACTCAATTAAAGAAGAGGTAAAGAAAAACTTTCTGAGGGTATGGTTTCTAGACTACTTGTCTTTGAGCACCCACATTGATAATCTTTCTCTGGACCTAAGCAGATCGCTCGGCTGCCTATATAGAATAAATTCACTTGTACCTTTGTGGCTTAAAATTTCTCTTTAATATACTATCTTTTATTTCCGAATTTCCTACTGTATCTTGCTTCAGGGTACAACACCCAGTACAAATTACCTCCGAATACATAAATTACAGAAGCGCGTACTTCGGTTACTTGAAAGGTATGCAGGACACCCACCAGACTTATCAATAGGCCCACTGTTTGCGAAGTATTCTCTGCTAAGAGCTGATGAAGTTTATTGTTCCAAGTTATTGCAGTATGTACAAAAACATAAACTTCACGTAAGTAGCAGTCCCGCTCAAACACACTCGCTCGCCCTTCGGAGGCATGAGCGCAGAAAGCCTTGAACGTGGACGAATTGTGGCAAAAAACATTTAAATTACCAAATCTCGGTGCTTCTAAATAAACTGCCAGATGATGTCGACCTAAACAAATTAATGAAGAAAAAACGGTAAAAACACTGTTTATTGAGAAAGAAATTCGCTACCAGTGATATCTCTCTTAGAGTCGTGTGTAGCGTCTGTAAAACAGTGCTCTTTTACGGTGTGTTTTGAATGTCCCCTTCTTTTCTTTTCATTTTTCTCCTTTTTATATCAACATATGTTTGCCACAGTGACTGAGCTTTTCATCTGTGTTCATATTTTTTTCCTCTTTTCATCTTGTCACAGCTACGGCGAAAAATCTGTTGTACATATTTGTGTATAGTGTGTCGCAAATGGGTTGCAAGCCCCAAGGGTAGCGTTGGCCTGGCGGCCTGGGGCACAGCTGGAAACATCCGAAGGTCCCGGCAAAGGATGAGTCGACTGGCAACAGAACAACTTGTTTATTCTGGCATCGCAAAAGAGCAGCCGGTCAGGGCGACCACGTTACTCGCAGGAAGAAATCGAAGTCTCTCTTTGGCGTCCGGGGCAGCTGCTTTTATACCCACGGAGTCGAGGGCAAGAAGGAACGGCTCGGGATGAGTCGCACTAGACGGCGACGCACGGACATGTTGGGACGTGAAGTGACGCGTCCGCCGGGCCGGCGCCGGACAGACCTCCTCGCCTCCCAGTTGGGGAGCTCCTCTCCCCGGCTGCCGCGCTTTGACAAGCGTGGGCACCAACATGCACACACACACACGCACACACGAAGACACGTGGCATTGAAACCTGCCTGGACGCGCTTGGCGGGAGGCGTTGCGGCAGCGATGAACGGGTCAAAATGACCGCCACTTTGAACGAAGCCCCGGCGTCCGTTGTATCCGCGCCGGCTATACCGCGCGTCGTAGGCGAAACGTAACAGACCGCCCCGCCGGGAGAAGGAGATCCCGATGGTCAGGGGACTGCATCCGCTGTCCAGAGGGATGTCGCTCGATGATGCTCGTAATCGAAATAGGTCGTCCCTCGGCGTTGCATGAGCGCAGCGCACAGAGAAGGCCTCGTTCTCAGGTTCAGGTTCACACAGGACACTGCAAAGCGACTTCGGGAGAGTTGCCACTTTTTTTCTCGTTCCCAGCAAGCGTTAGAACTACGCCGAAACGCAACCGCTCAGTCAGCAAGCACGAGACAACCCTCACTAAGCTCTGCCAGGCTCTTTCTCCTTTTATACTACTGCCTAGTTCCTTACAGTAGTCAAGCAGCACTCAGAACGCGTCCACAAATTGCGAAATTGCACTAGAAACACATAATCACTTTGAAACACTATACAAAAGCAATATGTTAAAAATCCTGCCTCAGGAAGAAAACATCAGTAACAAACAACTTTGAGGCGGACTCTTACGTTAGGGGCCTCGACTTAAGCCATCGGCGTTACCGTTGAGATTCCCTTTTTGTAACGCACCTCGAAGGAATATTGTTGCAAAGCGAGGCTCCAGCGCAGGAGGCGGCCATTTTTGGGAGAGATGGTCTGCAGCCATTGAAGAGGGCAGTGATCCGTCTCAATGATAAACCTCGAGCCGGCTAGGTAGCATGACAATTTCTGAACGGCCCACACGAGACACGCACACTCTTTCTCGGTGGCGCTGTACGCCTGCTCACGACAGGTCAGCTTACGACTAGCATACAGGACGGGGTGTTCCACTTCTACACTGTCCCTTTGGCGCAGTACAACGCCCATGCCTCGCTCACTAGCATCGCACTGAACAACGAACCCCTTTGTGTAGTCTGGCGATCGCAGCACAGGCTGGCTTGTTAGGGCGCTAAAAGCTTTTTCCTTTGTCTCGCCCCAGACGACTGTTTGGCGCTCTGTTTTTCTTAGAGCATCCGTCAGAGGAGCCGCGATATCGGAGTACCTGGGGATGTACCTCTGATAGTAGCCGGCGACACCTAAGAACGACCGAATATCGGTCTTCGTGCGCGGTTGCGGGAAGTCTCGCACAGCGGCCACCTTTATTTCAGAGGGGCGGCGACGACCCTGTCCAATCACGGGACCGAGGTAGACAACCTCGGCCTGTGTTAATTGCCACTTGGGAGCCTTGACTGTCAAGCCCGCTTCGCGCAGGCGGGTTAGCACTGCCCGCAAGTGTGCCATATGCTCAGACCAGGATGCGGAGAATATCGCTACGTCGTCTAAATACGGTAAAGCGAATTCTTCCTGTCCCCGCAACACTTTGTCCATGAGGCTTGAAAAGCAGTATGGCGCGTTCTTCAAACCAAAACTCAAAACTTTAGGACGGAATGTTCCCATTGGTGAAATGAACGCCGCATACCTACTAGCCTCTTCTGTAAGTGGAACCTGCCAATAACCCCTGACAAGATCTAGGGTGGAAATAAACTGAGCGCTACTAACTTTCTCAAGGCGCTCCGCGATGTTAGGGATCGGATAAATTTGATCCTTAGTGATGGAATTAAGCCTGCGGTAGTCGACGCAAGGACGAGGTTCCTTGCCCGGTACCTCAACTAAAATCAAAGGGGAGGTATAATCACTCTCACCCGCCTCAATAACACTGAGCTGTAGCATTTTCTTTACCTCAGCCTCCATAATATCGCGCTGGCGGGGTGACACCCGGTACGCCTTGGATCGTACTGGCTCTGGGGAGGTAAGTTCTATTTCATGAGTAAGGACAGAAGTCGTACCAGGCCTCTCAGAGAACTGACCTTGAAACTCTTGTAATAGTTGGTGTAGTTCGGTTTTCTGCTCAGGCGACAGCGGTGCTTTACCGAGTAAGTGACTAATGACCTGATCGGTGTCTTCCCTGTTCGTCACTCAGCCTAGTCCCGGAAGCTCGACCGGAAGCTCTTCTTACTTTCCCGTGTCGGGCATTTCCTCTCCAGTACCTGGTGCCTTCAACGCTACAGGCTCAATTTTATCCAGTTCGGACGTGCTCGGAATATCAGCTTGCTGCGCCTCCGACCCTTTTTCATTGTTCGACAACGTCGGCCCCGCAACTACCGCCTTTGCAGCGAGCTCCCGAACTCTCGATCTGGTTAAGGCCTGAACGCTAGCCTCACCAAACAAAAGCCCTTTCTCGCGCAGGAGGTGATCGGACCTGTTCGAAAATAGGTACGGGTACTGGGGGGGCAGCATAGATGACACTACGGCCTCCGTCTCAAGTGCTCCGAAAGGTCCTTCAATAAGCACTTTTGCTACGGGCAGACACACGCTATGAGCTTCCACGGCTTGCTTGATCCATGCGCACTCGCCCGTGAACATATCGGGTTCTACGTAAGAGGGGTGAACTACATCTATTGTAGCTGCGGAATCACGAAGCACTCGGCACTCTTTCCCGTTCACGAGGAAGTCTCGCATGTAAGGCTCGAGAAGCTTCATGTTCTCGTCAGTGCTACATAATGACAAACACACGACTTTTCTTTTTGTTTCTGGACACTGCGCCGAAAAGTGACCCGGCTTCTGGCACGTATAACGCACGCGCGCTTGCCTCCTCTCGAACCGCTTTCTGCGTTCGGCTTCGGCTGCCGCCGTCTCCTTACGTTCGGTCGGACTGCTTTCACTCGCATCCGCACTACGTGTGTCCCCCCTTGCTCTCATGGGTGTGAACTTCGGCCTCTCGGACTTGGAGCCAAATTCACCCTTTTGACCGTCCTTAGCTCCGCGAGCCCGACGCGTCACAAACTCCTCGGCTAGCTCGGCGGCTTTAGCCACTGTACTAACGTCTGGCCTATCCAAGAACCAGTACCGCACGTTCTCAGGTAACCGACTATAAAACTGTTCCAGCCCGAAACACTGCAGAATTTTCTCGTGGTCACCAAACGCTTTCTCTTCTTTGAGCCACTCCTGCATGTTTGACATAAGCCTGTAGGCAAACTCTGTATATGACTCACTTCTGCCTTTTTCATTTTCCTGAAACTTCCGACGGAACGCCTCCGCTGACAGCCTGTACTTTTTTAGCAGACTCGATTTCACTTGGTCGAAATCCTCTGCCTCCTCTCTCTTCAAGCGAGCGACTACGTCGGCCGCCTCGCCGGGTAACAAAGTGAGCAAGCGCTGTGGCCACGTTTCCCGAGAGAACCCCTGCTTCTCGCACGTTCGCTCAAAGTTAACCAGGAACAAACCAATGTCCTCTCCAAGCTTAAACGGCCGCATCAAGTCAGTCATTTTGAACGATACCCGTTCTCCTGCACCGTGTGCCTGACTTCCATTACGAGCGCGTTCCATCTCTACCTCGAGACGCTTCATTTCCAAAGCGTGTTGACGGTCGCGCTCTTCTTTCTCTTTATCTTTTTGTTCTTTACGTTCGCGCTCGTCTTTCTCTTTTTGTTCTTTACGTTCGCGCTCGTCTTTCTCTTTTTGCTCCCTCTCCTCAATGGTCTCAAGGCATTCCGACAGCTCGTCATCCTCAGCCTCCAACTCAAGAATAGCCCTTAGCAGTTCTGGTTTTCTGAGTTTGTCTGAGACATCCAGACCCAACTCTCTTGCAAGCTCCAGCAATTTCGGTTTGCGCAACGACTTCAAATCCATGGCTGCTCCGAATGCTGCTTTCTCTACTGCCTACTATTGTCTTGCCGCAAACTAACCCGGCAGCAACGACAACCACAATTACCAGCTCTGTTTCTGACACTAACAAAAGCCTGGCAAAACTCAGAAGAAGAAAGTCCCGCACTCACCAAACCTCGCAGCCAAGAATTCAGCGCAGTCGTTCCGCTGCAGGCAACCAGTCATCACACAGAGCTCGTTGCACTGCTCCCGGATGGTCGTTGTGCTGCTCAGCATACAGTTGAACGCATATCTTCGCTGCTGGCCTCCGTTGTCGCGATCTCACCGCTGGCAACCAGTTGTTGCAAATGGGTTGCAAGCCCCAAGGGTAGCGTTGGCCTGGCGGCCTGGGGCACAGCTGGAAACATCCGAAGGTCCCGGCAAAGGATGAGTCGACTGGCAACAGAACAACTTGTTTATTCTGGCATCGCAAAAGATCAGCCTGTCAGGGCGACCACGTTACTCGCAGGAAGAAATCGAAGTCTCTCTTTGGCGTCCGGGGCAGCTGCTTTTATACCCACGGAGTCGAGGGCAAGAAGGAACGGCTCTGGATGAGTCGCACTAGACGGCGACGCACGGACATGTTGAGACGTGAAGTGACGCGTCCGCCGGGCCGGCGCCGGACAGACCTCCTCGCCTCCCAGTTGGGGAGCTCCTCTCCCCGTCTGCCGCGCTTTGACAAGCGTGGGCACCAACATGCACACACACACACGCACACACGAAGACACGTAGCATTGAAACCTGCCTGGACGCGCTTGGCGGGAGGCGTTGCGGCAGCGATGAACGGGTCAAAATAACCGCCACTTTGAACGAAGCCCCGGCGTCCGTTGTATCCGCGCCGGCTATACCGCGCGTCGTAGGCGAAACGTAACAAGTGATATGTACTGGATCCAGCACGACATAGGACTTTGTAGAGTGCAACAAGTTTGTGCGTGCGTGCGTGCGTGCGTGTGCGCGCGCGCGCGCGCGCGCGCGCGCGTGTGTGTGTGTGTGTGTGTGTGTGTGTGTGTGTGTGTGTGTGTGTGTGTGTGTGTGTGTGTGTGTGTGTGTGTGTGTGTGTGTGTGTGTGTGTGTGTGTGTGTGTGTCGAGGCTGTACGCTGTAATGCTGTCGAAGCTGTACGCAGAGGGAGGTCTTCGTCAGACTAGTAGCCTTTAGCTTTCCTATCACTTTTTCTTGTATTGAGAAGGAGTGAATAAACAATCAAATCAAATAAAAAATCTGGTTTGTACAACCATGCAGTGAAGAAGTAAGTATGGAGAAAAATATTTTTTCGTGAAATCCACAATCAATGTAGGTAACAATAAACAGCTTTTGGTACACTCTTGCTATACGCACAGATATCAAACGTGGTATGGTCACGTTGCGGGAAGGTTTTGTTCTATAGCTAGCGGAAACAAAATAAATGGGACGAGCAGCACAAGACCACAGTACATTTTAATAAAAGCAGAATGAGAAAATTTTGTGAACAGTCAAAGTTAGAGAACTAGCGTCCCCCGAACTGATTACTAATGCGACCTATCCACGTGTGTCTCTGTCTGTGGGTCTGTTTATGTTTCTGGCTAGATCTCTATTCAGGAGACCAGCTATTTATCTATCTGTGTATTTGCATGATATATCTTAATCTATGACAGAGCTTTCGCTATGATGTGTGTACACGTATTCTTTTTTCTTAGAGTTACAGATTACACATAAAGGTATTACGTATTGTACTTCATGGATATAATGTTAGGGTCTCCTTTAGGGAAGGATTATTCTACGGATCGTCCGTTCGCATCAAGTAAAGCCATGAAGATTGTTAATAGTTGTCAGTTATGCTGGTGCGGTGTCCTCTCTGTGTGTCGCGGTTTTCTGCGAAAATCTTAGTGGCTAACTAGGGCCGCCATGGCTACATTTTATGCGTTTATTGTTAGGGCTGAAAGCGCGTATACATTGAAAAGTTCCTCAAGACATATGAAATTCCACCTCGCCTCAGTTAGCCTGTAGAAGGAATAGAGTTCTAAAATTTCTATTTCACTTTACTCGAATTACACATTCAAGTCTATCAGATGTATCTGTGCCCAAATTAGCGTCTTTTCTATTCGCGAAGTAGGTGTCCAAAAATTCACTCATCATTTTAAGCATGCGCAGAATGCAGGGACACGTCAGGGTGAACTGTTTAGCGTTGCCACTCTCACCATCTAAAGCCAAATTTGCTTACAAGGATCAAAAGCATCTGTATATGTTGAATCTAGAATGAAATGCGACAGGCCAATCAGCGAGATGGTTAAGACGAAATAAGACGCGCGCTTTCAGGCCAACGTCAACTATCCGAATACTGTGTACTTTTGTCAGTTAAATCGCTGCTATGTCTGTAATGTAATGAAACATGCAAAAGCACGTTCAATGCGCAATGATACGCGTTATTCGCATGTCTGACTGTTTTAATAATAAAATTCAAGTGGTTTCTGCTCTTTTAAAAAACCTCGCTACGGGTGCGGCATATATGTGGCTACAAGTCAACGAGCGTACAACATGTTTTCAAAGAAGTGCCTCTCGAAAAGCAACATTTTAACACCTCTTTAGAGTTGGTTACTCGTAATAAAGGAGATTTCTGCTCGCAACAAAATAATCAGTGGCAAGTCCCCCACAGTTTTTGTCAAGGCTATCTGTATCCATCTCCAAAAAACAAATGATGCGTAGAAAATTTACTTACCAAGCATGTCTTATTGTTATTTATTGCTGTTCTGCCATCTAAGCAGTTATTATTTGTACAGTTCTTCCACTAAAAGAAAAACAGGTGTATTAGGTACTCAAACACCAAAATCATCTTTAAAATATAAGGAACATTGTGATTAAACAGTTTCTGCCTTATGTTCTACGCACACAGAAAAGCTGATCGTCGGATCACGGGGAGCATAGCCTGTTTATGTAATCAGCGGCTAATATCCCAGTAAAGTTGTAGGCCTCTTGTAGGCCTACTAGGTTCTTTGTCTTCTACGCACCAGAGGTGCCCACCGCCAGAGACGGTTGCTTGATTTGACTGTTTTATATACAAAAATATACATTACAAACAAGTTGATACATAAGAGACAATTAAGCGGCGAAAAGGTTAAACAACAAAAAGGAGGAACTGGCTAATACTAGGGGAGGCCCCTACTCGGCATAACCGAAGATGATTTACATCTGACCGTAGTCCAGAACAATTTTCCAGGGCTCCGGGGCCCGGTTTTAAAGACCTAAACGCCCGGCCCACATTCAATAGCGTCCTATCATGTCAAACTATTAACATAATTGGTTAAACAAGTGTATGGCCGGCCCTCCAATTTCTACAAGGTATATAATCCTCTCCCTAATGTAAACAAAACAAAAATGGACATCAAATTCACTTCCAAAAGAGAAAAACTAAATTTCTCAGTAGGCGCCACAACCCTTGGTACACAGGTTTGCCTGCCACCCAGCAGCCTCCTTTTCAGTATTGACAAAACACTCTCTCCCGCAGAAAAAGAAATGCGAAAACAAACACAATCGTGCCGCAAGTGCAATTGGTTTCTTCGAAGCTCACCTTGGCGCCGTCCCGCAATTAGAGCTCTCATCAGGCTCCGGCGCGCGACTGTCCACTCGATCCCGAGTTTCCCAGTGGGATTCGCGTTCTTGTGGGCATATGCAGGAATACCAAGACGGCTTAGCTTGCCCCATGCCTACCGGCTAGCTAACGCCTCATCTACCCGGTCGGTGGGGTTATCTCAAATCTGGCCGTCGCTGCCCATTTGTAATTTTTATTGCCCCCCTCCTTGACAAGACTGCCATTTTTCAAAATCTTCCAAACGAGACGTTCGTTGCAAGGTCGCGTCGCGTCTGGTGTCTGTCAATACGAGGGAAACGTCCGGCGCGAAAGAGCCCTGGAGAACAAAGCTCATGGCCGCTGCTGCCCGGGGTGCTTAACCACAAGACGGGCGCTTCTTTTCAGCGCGTCCCTCCGCCGCCCGTCGCCGGGGTGAGGGGGGAGTTCAAAGGAAGGCTGCAGCGGTGGGGCGCCGAGACCGGCGGACCAGTCGTATTCCCGCGCATCACCGATCCCGTACAATCCTCATTATTTTGTACTTGTTTTATAGCTGTTCAAAACATTTCACCATGCAGACAAGGTTTAAATACACACCCTTTGCTATGTTACCGCTAAACTGCGAATTTGAAACAGTCACTGTTTTCTAGTACGATCATGTATTTATGAGTATGAAATTTGGAATAAGATTTCAGAATTCTTGAAAACGGTTTCCTTTTCATGAAGCATAACTCATAAAACACCGAGCTGCTGATGCAGTTGGTCACATATATACTGATGCAATGTGAACAAGTCTGCTCATGACCGGCCATCAATAATTGCAACAGTTGATAATTTATACCCAAAAGCGTGTTACTCCTATACAAAATAAATTAGCAGTCACATGGTGACAGATCTGCATAGATGAAGTTACTAGTGCATCCCAAAAACTGTGCATCATATTCAAGAAAACAGTGTCTATTTGAAAATTGCTGATAGTAAGTAGAAAAGAAGGCCCTAACGCAGCGCGGCAACTGTTCGAACATAATTCTAAACCTGCAATTTTTCCCTCATCGCATTTCTTTGGAAGAGGAAAAGCCTGGGGCGTTCTCGCGCATTGCCCAATATCTTATACCTTGCGGCTGTGCATTGTCTAAGTGTGTATATTAGCTTATTAGCGGAGCACGAACAAGCAACCTGAAGATAACAGAAATTCACTCACGTTTGGAAAGGAAGACCTTGGCACAATGAATGGATTGGCTGAAGAAGAAGAGAAAAAGTGCGCCAGGCCAAAAAATCGTCACTCCGGAATATATTAACTACTTCCTGGTTCCCCCATTCTTTCAACTAGATTGCTAAGGAGATGCTATAACCGCCCTAATAATTTGAATGACCTAATGACCTAATGTATAGAACATTAAAATTTTAGCAAGTTCCTGCTTTCAAGATGATTGATGTCATTTTGGAGTGAATCCTGAAACAGTGAGTATCAGAGCGAAGTGAGATAAATATTTGTCACACCCATCTTGCGTGCTTTCTCTTGCGCTTTAACTTCTACTGCTGATTGGGAAGTGTACATTCAGTGATAGAAAGGAGTAAGAAGCAAATGAAAGAACCACAAATGTCTCATTCAGCGAACCGACAACTATGCATTCTGATAGCAGCTCTGCAAGCCGAAAATATTTCTAGTACCAGATCACGACAGGCTGAAATGATACATATTGTTTAGCGGCGCTCTTAATTTGTACATCGTTACCACTTTTCATCCGCACTTCGAGTTCAGTAAACTCTAACGTCTAGCTCCACATCCTATAAAGTTATGTCACTTGCTTTTACAGCGACAGCTGTGAGGCGCCCGCCCCTGGCTTGCGCGTCGTAGTAGTCCGCCATCGTCGCTATCGGCGTCCATGGTGGTGGGCGGATGTCATTAACGCACCCACGGGTCATTAATGCACTCACCTTATATGACAGTCAACTTGGGTGTCATAAGCCTACGGGTGACTATGTTTGGAACAGCCGCCTGCCATTGCAGGTGTCCATCACTTTACCACTACAGCAATGCGATGTTAAGTCATTGTATCTCTTCTACCACAAAGTATCCCCAAAATTAAATGTCTAAACCGCTATCACTGAATCTCGCGTTACATAATCATAACCATCCTTCTTTGGTCATTTGTAGGCAGTTTTCGATAATGAGTAAGTGTGCACTGTCTCAATTGTTGATACGTTTCTTGGAACATGAACCTCGTCACCCCCCCCCCCCCCCCGCCTCGCCCCCCCCCCCCCTTACTTGAACAGAGATTAAGGCAGCAATAAAGTGACAAAAATGGAGGAGGCATAGTATGGACTCCGAAACCTTTATTCAGGTTTTGGTCTTGCCAGTTAACGACCTGGCTCAATATGCTTCATATTTGCGTCTTAAATCGGTTGGAATTCAAAAGTGGCTAACGAGTGGCAAACCGTAACACAAATGTAATGAAAAAAAACTTTCATCCTGGATTTGAACAAATCTCTCTGAAATCCTCTCGGTAGCTCACCGCTGTAAGGCAGCAATAATCCTTGCGTTATTTTGCACCAATATATAACGTAGACCGTTATATATAACGCACGACCTAGATTATGTCTATATTCCATATTACCTTACGGTTCGATGATAGCGTGAGTTTAAAATGTAGCGGTCACGAGTAGAACTTCGGCTTACTTCATGGGATTTCTTAAAAGAACGTCTTCTTGGGCGAGTTGGTCACAATTCATCTTTGGTACTAGGCGCGAACACACACAGAACACAAGCAAGGAAACGCGACAAAGCGCCGTTTGTCCCGTTTCCTTCCTTGTGTTCTGTGTGTGTTCGCGCCTAGTACCAAAGATGAATGGGATTTCTGTTAAGTTGTCATAATTAAATAATTAAAAAAAGCATTGAGAAGCATTTTTAGTTTAATAGCTCTGTTCATGCCACGTTTAAAGCTTAACAGATATACATTCTTTGGTAAATGCTGCAGGTCTGACTAACGCAAGAAAAAAAACAAATTTTTTTAGACAATATACGCTACCAATGTCCTTGCAGAGAAGAAAAATTTTCAGATTGTCTCTTTTTATTATACTTCTAATTAATATATAATTCTGCTCTTTCAATATTGTCTTGTTGAAGTTGCCAATCATTGCTGAACTTCCAAATATATATATATTTTTTTTTGTGTTAGGACGGTAAGTGTTTCTGTATCAATCTGCTCAGTGTGGCAGACAAGAAAAAAAATTAAAATTGTTTTTTGAGGATAGGAAATGGCGCAGTAATTGAGTCACATATATCAGTTGACACCAGAACCGCACCGTAAGGAAGGAAGGAAAGAGGCCTGAAAGAATAAAGAGAGAAAACGATGCCGTAGTGGCATCGACCACGTAGGGATGCTTAACGTGCACTGGCATTGCACAGCACACGGGCGCCTTTTGCGTTTCGCCTCATTTCATTATTCTGGAGACCTCTACTACGGCACCCCTTTCTTCCTTTCTTCTTTCTCTCTCTTCTTTATTCCTTTCCTTATGACGCGGTTAGGCTGTCCACCTACATAAGTGAGACAGTTATTGTGCCATTTCCTGTCCTGAAAAAATAATTTTCAATTTCCTGACCTGTTGTAGTAAGAACTCAGGCAAGGCACAGCGAGATTATGTAGAAGTAGACCATATTCTTTTGTTTAAATTGTTTAAGCACGGCGCTGTAAAGCAGCTCCGACGGTAGCCCACCAGTGTTCCCGACTTTATGCACATAGTGCTTCAGGGTGATAGAAAATTCCAGCAAAAGTATGCGGATATGGCGAAAGCAAATTCAATAGGTAAAAAGGCTTCTTCATATGAAAGATTCAAATGCGGTAAATTTTACCAAAAAATAAAGGGAAACCTTTCATCTAATTATTCCCAATGCAAGGTCTTGGAAAGCCTTTAGCTACTCCACAAATGCTTGCGCTCCCATTGAGTGGCTTATGCCGTAAAGAACCACTTCCTACACCTAAATAACACAGTAGCGACTCGCGTGACCTACGCCTGCCGTGTTCCGAAGAGGTTGAGACGGCGCTAACAGGAGCGCCTTCGAACGCTCATGATACTGGCCGCAGCCAGATGCTGGTGCAGCAACAGCCGCGTTGCTTAGTCTGCTAATAAATGAATAACTATGGGCGAGGCCGCCTGCAGGTGTCTTTGACATTGTGATGACCCAGCTAGCCGCACCTACTCCCCGGCGGCGTTCCAGGAGGCTAGGCTGAACGAGACTTGCCTTCAACCCGTCCCTTGTAGCGTCCCGGCGGCGTCGGTGCGTAAACGTTGGTTGGCTGCACTGTACAGGAATGGCATCATGCATGACAAGGCCGCTCAAACGGACAGTCTTCTGTGCACACTTGCAGCCTTTAGGAGGGTAGATGTGTTGGCCAGTTGGTGAGACATCAGGAGGCTTTACACCGCAGCACACACAGGACTGAGGGAGGTGACTGCACAGGGCGGTACCGGACTTCTTGGTGAAATTCCTTCGCGAATGTTCTACGCTTTCAAAAAGTCAGAATGCTCTCTCCTCAGCCAATGTCTTGTTGGCCACTGTGTGCACGAGCGCTATAAGGTCATACTTGTCCACCGAAAAGGCAATACTTCACACTTGCAGTCAGGCAGTATTTTAAAATCCACTTAATTATTTTGTTCCTTCTGAACTTCACTCCATCGATGCTCTAAGCTCCCAACATTCGACTGGAGAGCCAGAATTCACGCTCTCCTCTACCCGACTTTTAAATACTCTGCCTGATATGCAGGTGCTGCTGAGAATCACACAAGAGCGGCTGACTATAGATAGGGCACCTCACGTACCTCTGCAAACAAAAGTTCTGAAGACACTGTAGGTGCTGGGCAACCAAGAATCATTTCGTGGAGTTGCTGATCGATCTGGCTGGTGTCAATAAGAAGTTTGCTGTTCTATTTAACGGCATTATAGAGGTATGGGCATGTGCTGCAAAAGGCCACATTCGTTTGCCTGCAAACCTCCAAGAAGTTGCTCAGGAATTTGGCAGAAAATGGCACTTTCATGGGGTTATAGGTGCTCTGGGCGGCTACCACATTGTAATCAAAGCCGCTGAAAAGATTAAAGATGCGTAGTACAAGAGGAAATGTTTTAATTCAGTCATTTTACAGGGTTTCTACGACAGACACATGATATTCACTCACATACATGCAGGCAGCCTAGGGCGAATGTATGATGCCAAAATTTTTGCCAGGTGTGATCTTCATAAAGTAGCTGACAACTTGTCATAGATTTTTCACATCTTAGGCGACTCTGCCTATCCCCTGTCAGTAGGTCTCATGCTGCCAAACAGAAATATTGCGCACTTGACAAAACAGCAAAGATCAATGAAACCATAGGAGCAGCCAGGTCCGTAATTGAGCGAGCATTTTCTCAGCTCAAAGGAAAATTCAGAAGACTAAGTATCTCGACATGCAACCCACATTCAGGATGAGCAACTGTATTGTAGCATCCTGTCTTCTTCACAACGTAATCCTGCAGTGTAAAGAGCCATTTGGTGACGACTCCATGCAGGAAAAGTGTGACGCGGATACACCTATCGATGTTGAGGACAGAGAGCCTGCAAATAGCTGCGCTGCAATGAAGCGAATTGCAGTAGCAAGTTGGGATCTGCACACGAAATCGTCAGGGATTCCTGAAAGCGGTGCGTCGACGGCGGTGCGTTGGACAGCGGAGTGCTGCGCGTGCCAGCCCAGCGTTGCGTGTGTGCGCGTGCGAATGGTGTGTGCGAGGCGACGGCGACAAAGAGCGTGTCAAGCACGTGGAGCGGAGAGCTGTCGTGGCTGAAAACCAAGGCCTGAAGGGATACAGCGCAGCGGAGATTGTGTCATTCAAGCGCGGAGGTGGCAGCCGTCGGACGTTGGGTCCGTGCTGCCGTGACCTCCCTTGGGTCACCGATGCAAGCTTCCTGCGTTCTTTGCAAGAGTGGAGGTGGCAACCGTTGGACTGAGGGTCCGTGCTGCCGAAAGGCACTCTTGGATAGCTTGCTTTAAGCCACCGCCGTTTCGAGACGCGGTCTGCGGGTCCTGGCTGCAGTTCTCCTGCTGCTGCCAAGTTCTTCGGGCTGCTGACGGGAGGCCACCGGCGTCTCCCTGTGTTCCTCTCCGCTTCCACCTGGTTCTCTTCCGCCGTTTCTTTGGACGCAACGCCAGTGACTCGTGGCACTGCATCTACCAGCATCCGCCCTTTCTGCAAGGCACCCCCGCTTCACCTGGGACGCTCAGTACTTGGTGAACTCTTTCCTTTATTCTGTAGTGTTGTACGCGTGTTAAGTGTGTACTTTTATTGTTTTCGTGTCCGTTTATTATTGGCCCCTTTTCCTTTAAATTATAAATACGGCTTCCTTTTGTTTTTTCTCATCTTTTTGTTGTTTGGTTCGAACCTACACGCGATAGCGTTCCCCTTCGGCAGTTGGGGACGCGTTACCAATTCGCGACAATTGGCGTCCGGGGACAGGAAAAACAGAAATGAAAAAAGGTTTTTGGGGAATGAAAATGGCACAGTATCTGTCGCACATATCGGCGGACACCTGAATTGCGCCGTAAGGGAAGGGATAAAGGAGGGACTGAGAGTAGGAAAGGACGAAAGCTGCCGTAGTGGAGGGCTCCGGAATAATTTAGACCACATGGAGAACTTCAACGCGCACTTCGCACAGCACTCGCGCGCCTTAGCGTTTCGCCTCTATCGAAACGCAGCCGCCGCGGTCGGGTTCGAGCCCGGGATCTCCGGATCAGGAGCCGAGGGCCCTAACCGCTGAGCCACCGCGGCAGGGTCGCGACAGGACGAAGTTGTGTTTTTTTTCTTTATTTTACTTTAATGGTTCGGTAAAAAGAAACGATTTCAACACTAAGGAATTTTTTCTTAGTTACCTGCTAGCGCCTTTGCATGCTCACGTTGAGCCTCACGTTCCGCTGCACGTGCAGCGTGTTCCTTCCTTTGTTCGGCAGCCAGCCAGGTGAGCAGCTCTTCGTCTTTCAACCCTATGCGTTCACCAAACTCGACAAAATTCCTTAGTGTTGCCATCGTTTCTTTTTACCGACCCGGACACGACGAAGCCGTGTTCTTTTTTCCTTTCGTGGGTCGGTAAAAAGAAACGATGGCAACACTAACGAATTTTGCCGAGTTGGGTGAACGCATGGGGTTGAAAGACGAAGAGCTGCGCACGTGGGTGGCTGCCGAACAAAGGAAGGAGCCCGCAGCACGTGTAGCCGAACGAGAGGCTCAACATGAGCATCCAAATGCGCTAGCAAGTGCCGAACGCGAGCATGCCAAGGCCCAAGCAGAAGCCGGACGCGAGCATGCAAAGGCGCAAGAGCAGAGGCTGAGGAACGTAAAGCACAAGCCGAACGCGAGCATGCAAAATCGCTAGCAGTGGCTGAAAAGCGTATATTGCAGCTCCAATAAGGCTCGCAGAAGCTGGGAAGGGGGGGGGGGGGGGGAGGGGGGTAATCGAGAACCCGCACCGGGGCCCTCAGCAGCGGTTAGCCCACACAAACAGATCCCGCCTTTCGACGATCGCAGGGATGACTTGGATGCATACCTCAAGCGTTTTGAGCGTACTACAAAAGGGCACAGCTGGCCGAAGGAAAAATGGAGTATGTCCTTGACTGGGGAGGCTCTCCTTGTGTTCGGTCTATTGTCTCCAGCAGATTCAAAGGATTATGAAAAGGCAAAACTAGCCCTGCTCCAACATTTTCGGTTCATAGCAGAGGCTTATGGCGAAAGGTTTCGTGAAAGTAAGTCGCTAGATAAAGAAACAGGCAAGCAATACGCAGCACGCTTGATTGATGGGTTGAGATGTCGGCAACGGCCTCAACATACAATGATTTACGTGACATGTTGGTAGCCGAACAGTTCATGAGAAACTGCCATTGTCGTCTGGCGATTTTCTTTCGAGAAAGAGAATGCAAGACGCTGAACAAATTTGGCTCAGGCAGCAGACAACTTTCTAGAGGCCCCGCGGCAAAGAAACTTGGCTTCGTTCAAAGAATCGTTTGAGGTGGGCATTCCGAGAGAGATGGATGTACCATCAAGTAGACAGTCAGGGAGGTGTCTCATTTGTAATCGACCTGGAGATAAGGCTGCCGACTGTCGCTCTAAGCCGAAACAGCTTTATTCCGTTTATTGTCGTAAAACAGGGCATGATGTAAGCTCCTGCTCAAGAAAGCACGAAAACCAGAAGCAATCGTCCTGTTGTGTTCAGCCAGAACGCGTTGCGCCTGAAATAGTGTCTATAACAGCAGATAGGCATGAACTTGCTGAGGATAAGACGGTGGTCGGTCTTGTCCGCAAAAAGCCTGCAGACGCCCAAGACATGCCTGTAGTAGAGGGAGAGCTCGCAGGCCTATCCGTACGTCTTTTACGCGACACGGGGGGCATTACAGTGGTAGTGCGGAGAGCCCTAGTTCCTTACTCAGCTCTCACCGGCTCGAGATCTACGGTGTTATTTGTTGATGGCAGCAGTCTGGAAGTTCCCGAGGCAGAAGTCTATATCGCTTCTCCTTACTTCAGTGGTACGGCAGTGGTAAAGTGCATGGAGACACCATTGTACGATGTCACAATCTGAAATATTCCAGAGGACCGTTTGCCGTCAAATCCAGATATTAATTTGAAGAAATCGGGGGGTGCATTGCTAAATTATGTCCTGGCGCAGTTTGTGACGAGGTTGCGAGTGATAATGGTGAGGGCGAGGGCCCAAAAGTGGTGTTGGCTGGAAAGGAAGTTTCCGGACGAAGGAGGTAGAGTACTGCTTTAAGCTTTGGTCACAGTCACATGAGGTTCACGTAGAAAATGCTACAAAACGAGCTAAGAGACGATCAGTCTTTGAAGACGTGTTGTAGTAAAGTAGGAAAGGTGTTCCAAAGCAAACACGGCACTTCGCACTTGTATTCTGTCAAAAAGGGGTTGCTGTATCGCCTCTATCATCTCGCCTCTGGCGGAGAGGTTCGACAGGTAGTACTTACAAACTCTTACAGATCGCAGGCGTTAAAGCTCGCCTACGATAGCCCGTTTGCGTGCCATCAGGGTATTAAGAAAACCACAACTCGTGTTCTGGAAGATCTCTACTGGCCAGGAGTGCAGGAGGAGATAAATAGGTATCTCAGGTCGTGCGATACCTGCCAAAGGACGTGCCCGAAATGCAAAGTAGGGAAAGCTTCGTTGGGACGCATGCCTCTTATCGACAGTCCATTTGATCGGGTCGCTGTCGATATTATCGGTCTGTTGTCGCCCACATCTGTGAAAGGGAACCGATATATTCTCACTCTTGTCGATTTTGCCACGCGGTATCCCGATGCCGTGGCTCTGCAAAAGATAGATTCAGCGACCGTGGCAGAAGGTTTGGTAGAGATGTTTTCGCGAACAGGTTTTCAGAGAGAGATCCTCTGTGACCAGGGCTCCTGTTTCACTTCCGAAGCGACGAGAAAGCTCAATGATCTCTTGGCGGTGAAACATCTCAGCACGACCCCTTACCATCCAATGTGCAATGGGATGGTGGAGAAATGTAACTGCACGCTCAAGCAGATGCTGCGGAAGCTCAGTCAGGAGTAGCCCAAAGCATGTGATCATTATATCACTTCGCTTCTGTTCGCATACAGAGAGGAGCCGGAGGTGAGTTTGGGGTTTTCTCCATTTGAGCTGATATGTGGAAGACATGTGCGAGGACCGCTCGCAGTTCTCAGAGAGCTCTGGACAAGGGAAGAGCTGGGAGAAGACACGAAGACGACATATGATTACGTTCTCGATCTAAGAGAACGTCTCGAGCAAACTGTGAGAGCGGCACAACAAAATTTGTTGCGTGTCCGACAACATCAGAAGAGATATTATGACAGGAACAGCAAGAAGCGGCATTTAAGGGTTGGAGATCGAGCCCTCATTCTTTTGCTGAGTAGCCGCAATGAACTCCTGATGCAGTGGAAAGGTCCATTCGTGGTTGCTGGCAAAAAGAACGACGTGGATTATTAGATCGACTTGGGCCACACTAAGAAGCCATTCCACATCAATACGCTCAAACGGTACGAAGAGCGCGCGCCCCAAGGGATCATGCCGGCGTAATCTTTTATCGTAGTGGAAGAAGATGACAGGCTCGGAAAACGTAAGCGTTGATTGCACGAGTCGTTTGCAAATTGCAGGAAGGGTATGCCCAACGTTCTGTGCTACTATCCGCTGTTTGCAATTGTTATCTGTGCAAAGGTAGCCTGGTAGTGTTTTTACATTATTTTTTTCCTCTTTCTTCGGATAAGTGTTGTTGAGTGTGTACATATTCACCTTCATGGTACAGACATGTTTAAAGTTTGTGTCTATTTTTTACTGTTTTTATTTTCCCTTTTGTCACATGTATAAGGTTTTACCCTCTGTGTATAAGTTTTAACATGTTCCCTCTGTCCGCGTTTCCATGTGTCTCTATGTGTCACTGTGTAAAGTGCCTTCGGTGACTTCGGCAGCATCTAACTTGTCTGGTTACCACATGAACATAGTAGTTGTGAGCACCAACGGTAGTTTTTTCTATGAGAAAATACTTTTCCGAAGGAGAGGGGAGGGGGAGGAGGGGGCATATGTGATGGGCACACGGAATCGTCGGGGGACGTTTGACCGCGATGCGTCGACAGTGGTGCGTCGAGAGCGGTGCGTTGCACAGCGGAGCGCTGCGCGAGAAAGTCCAGCGTTGCGCGTGTGCGCGTGCGAATGGTGTGTGCGAGATGGCGACGAAGAACGTGGCGAGCACGAAAAGCGGAGAGCTGACGTGTCAGAAAACCGAGTTGTAAAGGGAGACATTGCTGCGGAGATCGTGTCATTCAAGCAGGGAGGTGGCAGCCGTCGGACGTTGGGCCCGTGCTGCCGTGACCTCTCTTGGATCACCGACGTAAACCTCCTGCGTTTCTTGCAAGAATAGAGGTGGCAGCCGATGATCTGAGGGTCCGCGCTGCAGAAAGGCACCCTTAGATAGCCTGCGTTAATCCTCCGCCATTTCGATACGCCGTCGACGGGTCCTTGCTGCGACTCTCCTGCATCGGCCAAATTCTTCGGGCTGTTGACGGGAGGCCACCGGCCTCTCCCTGTGTTCCTCTCCGCTCCTACCGCCACCTGGCTCAATTCCGCCGCTTTCTTCGACGTAACACCAGCGACGCGTCGCACTGCATCCACCCGCATCCGCCCTTTCTGCCGTTTCACCTGAGGCACTCAGTGCCTGGTGAACTGTTTTCTTTATTCTGTAGTGTTGTACACAAGTTGAGTGTGTTGTTCTTGTTTTCGTTTCCATTTCTTATTGGCCCTTTTCCTTTAAATTTTAAATACGGCTTCGTTTTGTTTTTCTGATCTCTTTGTTGTTTCGTTCGAACCTGCACGCGATAGCGTTCCGCTTCGGCAGTCGGGGACGCGTTACCATTTTGCGACAGAAGTTTCCTGTGCAGAATGTAGCTAAATAGGCAAGCTTCATACCACCTGGCAAAAGTACCGCTGCAGAGAACAATTATTAGTCCACAATAGTGTACAGCCCTGGATCACCGACGTCAAGCAATGGGGATCCACATGTCAGTGCTGTGTCATGTATGGTGTGCCACTTATTTTGGAAAAACATAAGTATGCAAACAGGTCGTTGTCTCATCATCAGATTAAGCGAGCACGCAAGATCACATAGAACTGGCACAGACAGCAATCTAGCTGTACACTGTAAGAACGGTCCCTCCAAAACTTGCAGGCTTTTCCTGCACCACACGAGCGTGATGACCAAATACAAAAATAAAGAAAGAGAGGGATGTTTTCGAGGCTCTGGTTGTTCAGCAGATGAGCCACATATGTGTCAGCAAACCATCTGCTCACGTGCTCGAGAAAAAATCACCTATCTCTCCTGTTGACTTGACAATGATTCCAGCCCTTGCATCAAGTCATCTGTCATGTTGTGTTTTGTTTTGCATTGTTATCTTTCTTTTTCTGACTATGTATTTCGCTTCTGGCGGATTAAACATGAGTTGTTAGCCGGCGCGGTGCATATCATTTTTTTCCTTCGTCCCGTGTTTTGCGCTGGTTGACCTTTCTCAAAATTCAGGTACCAGAACTCCGGTCTACGTTGTTGTTTACTGTACCAATTACGATGACTTAGATATTTTAGTGTTCCCTAATCTTCCCACAACTCGTGGGATGTGAGCCACGGGTTCCACCAGCGCCGTAAGTTGCCAAGGTCTCATCTCGGAGTGTTTCTCTATTTTCTTGACTCAAAGTGGTGGCGAGTGGTAGTAATAAGCCCACCAAAACACGTCGCGCGACATTAACGACAGACATTTAAGGGCGCACGTTTCAACCGTACTGTGCTAGGTTCTAAATGGAAATGCACGAATTTTTGCACCTCGTTTCATCTCTCATCTCTATTATTGAAGAGAGGAAGCAACACTCACGTTTGGCCACCGTGCAGACAAACCACGTCAATATCAAAAGAGCTCCAGATTCCGGGAGTTTCATAGCAATCGTTTATTTCTGAAACGAATGGGGGGGGGGGGGGAGGATCGCGCGCTTTTTTGAAAACGTATTTTCAGCAGTGCTGTTCGAAAACTCTGCTCGAGCAACCTAATTTCATCAAAAACATTTTAATTTTTTCTACAGCAATGTCCGCAATCTCCTCTACACTTTCCCAACACAATCTCCAACTTTAACTCTTTTACAGCAACCTGAGTAAACTACTAGATACGGTAACCACATTCAAATCGCATCTCTCTTTTTTTCCTGTCTTTGCTGTGGTAGAATATCTTTCACAAAGAAGAAAGAACTCGCTAAGTAGCTTGTCTTAATATAAAAGCCTAAATTCCGTCACATTTTTATTCAGTAATATTTCTGCCGGAGATGCACGACACTTTACGAGCATAACCCGACTGAAAATAAACAATGGCGCCATGGCCATCAAATAAAGTTGGCACCATGAAAAACAGCTCTAGCCTTGTGGTAAAAGATAAAGTTATCGATATGGACTTCTCAGTAAGTTCGCTGGATAAAGTGCCCTGTTTGGCCTTGATATCCAGTTTGGCGTGTATTCGGCTGTTCCTGGACGTTCTGCGCAAGATGCAACCTTGCGCTGTCCACCAGAACAGCAAGTGCGCGTTGTGCTTTATTTATTAGGTAGGCCATGGGGCAGAACAGGATAATGAACAATAGTAACATAAGTTCGTGTTTGTGTTGAAAAAAAAGAAATAAAGGTAGGTTGTTTTCCGTTCGAAATATTTGCATATAAGGAGCTAAAGTTTACAGGGCTCTTCCTCAACTTGAATATAATTGTGAATCCTATCACGAATAATTTCAGAGATATTGCGGTTGGCTTCACAAGAATATGGGGCCATTGTAACACATAGCGTGCAACAGCTGCTTCAAGAAGTTCAGAAGCTCGTTGGACAAATAGCATCTTTTTTTTTTCGCACCTCGAGACCGAGCGTTGTATAGTACTCCACAGCGACTCATCAAGAATGACTTTTATACTAGATAAATGGACGGCTTGACCAAGAAAGTAGCAAAATTCGCACTCAGGCAGCATGCTTTGAAGACTAGAACTGACAATATCATAGACTTATCGAAGTCTTGTTCGCTGTCATCAGGATCAAATGGATCCCCAAAATCATAATCACTGGGCGGAAACCACCAAATCGCTAGATAAAAATTGTAGTGACTGCCTTTTTAAAGAGCGAACGCTGATGCAGTGACACTTGAGTTGTCGTTAGCAGAGTAAAATGGCCGCTTGCAGCGTCAGCATTATGAACAGAAACAAAGCAAAATGTAGGAAAAAATGGCCCCGTAATAAACGCCTCCCCGAAAATAGTATAACAGAAAAAATGGTCGCTACTGAAAAAAATATCACACGCATGCTTCTCTCGAAGAACGGTAGAGCTCTAAAAGCGGATTATGGGAAAAAATCATCGTCATACATTCATCACCATCAGCCTGACTACACTCACTGCAGGGCAAAGTCCTCTCCCATGTCTCTCCTTAAATCTGTCCCTGGCCAGTGGCGCCCACCTTATGTCTGCAAACTTCCTAATCTCATTGCTCCACCTGACGCTCTGCCGCCCCCTGCTACGCTTGCCTTCTCTTGGAATACACTCCTTTACCCTTAAGGGCCAGCAGTTATCTTGCCTTCGAATTACATGCCCTGCCCAAGCCCATTTCTACTTAATAATTCCGACTATAGAGAGCCATTAACACGCGTTCGTTTCCTCACCCACTATGCCCGCTTCCGGTTTCTTTAGTTTACGCCTATCATTTTTTCTTTCCATGCCTCATTGCGCTGTCCTTAATTTAGGCTGAACCATTTTTGTTAGCCTGCACGTTTCTGCCCTGTAGGTGAGAACCGGCAAGATAAAGCTGTTGTACTCTTTTCTCTTGAAGAATATTGGTAAACTGCCATTCATGATATGAGATAACCTGCCATGGAATGCGAAAAAATGGTCGCAACTAAAAAATATCACGCGCATGCTTTTCTCGAAGAACAGTAAAAGATCGCTAAAAGCGGATTATTCATGACTGAAGAAAAAGGAACGCCGACCAAAAGGTTGTTGTTTAAAACGAAGACGTTTCGGCTTCCATATATCAAGGCTTCCGTATGGAAGCCGAAACGTCTTCGTTTTAAACAACCACCTTTTGGTCGGCGTTCCTTTTTCTTCAGTCATGAATCTTCTACCCGACCAGACGAGTTTTCGTCAGACTTTAGATTTCAAAAGCGGATTATAAGTGCTACAGCCGGCTGAAAGTTAAATTTTTATCGTCTCGGAACTATACAGAGCACAGTGCTCCTTGAGCCAGCGTTGCAGCGCGACGAAGCACCAACTCTGTCCAAAGCCATCATCATGGTGACTGTTGCTTTTTCAGAAAGCGTCGCCTTATTGACGCCCTCACTTTTGAACGGTATTAGTTTGAGGAAGTTGGCGAATCATATTCGGCATTGACACATAGCGCGGGAATTACGATGGACGAGAGACCAGACACGGAGGAAAAGTGCGCGTTTTTTTGTAAGCTGTGTGAACCTCGCTTCCTAGCTAGCTTGACTTTATTTTCTTACCTCCAGTTGCGCTGCCGTTTGGACATACCACGTCGTAGGGGATGGCTGTCAAGCGTTCGCGCCTACGTTGTCAAGTCTTTCGCTCAGTTTGCTCGCCTTTTACTTTCGGAAAAATAATCGACAATATATTTATATAAATTCCAAAAGCAGGGAGCAGGAGTCAAGCGCTTCAAATGCTGCGATGTAATTTTGACATCTTCTAACAAGATGTTCATCGCTGTTGCACTGCAACGAGTGCACTGCAATTATTGACATTTACTAATATCTTTGGCTTCAAGATACCATTATTAATAGCTAGCCATGTGAAGTTTCATGCCACCAACTCTCGCACTTCGATTTCCAGCTGCATAAGTAACGGTCTTTAAGAAACACGGAACCAGCTTAACGGATATGAACCCAGCCTTAAAACCAGCCATGAAGCAGCAGGAACTGGACTGCCAACACCGATCCCTAGCCTTAGCCGGATTTCAGATGGCAACTACAGCCGTTCTGATCATCGTGTCTGAAGGTTAGGAACATTAGAACACACGCGTATAACCAAACCATGCTTTATGTTGGCTCGAAACCTTCGGGGCTATTTTTGTTTTATTGAGCACATGAGGTCATTTCTTTAAGGGACATCCTTTTTTTTTTCGGCGACATTCTTCGCTGAAGCAGGAGAAAAACCATAGGCAATGTTCTTCACCGCTGTAAAAGATGTTATACTTCCTCGTCGAGGGTAATATCATTCAAAGAAACGGAGCCTCAACCGCTCTACACGCCGCGCCATCCCCAAGATTTTCTATTTCGGAAGAGTCCCTTGGGACTTGCAGAGAAGCTTTTACCAGGACGAAATCGGTTGCATATATCGTCCCGCTCATCAGAGCAAGTGAGTCTCCAGACTTCATGGCTTTATGGCGCTCTACAGCTAACCTAGGCCAATGACTTGGTAACTTTATTTATTGTGGCCAAGAAACAGCCAGCCTACACCATTAATTGAATAGTTCTTTAGCGGTACTTTGCCTACGCAAAAGGACAGGCTGCCAAAACGTGTCTTAAATGCCAGTGCACGGTAACATGAATTGAGCAAGCATTGTAGGCTAAGACCCCTAGAGAAACACAAAAAATGCCTGTTTTTCCCAACATTCCCTGCCACCACGATGGCTGGCTGAATGTTGCAGCCTTTAGAAGCTGTTTGCTTCTTTTTCAACAATGTTTAAAGAATTACGTCGTGAGCATTATACCGACATCACAAATGTGACTCCACCAAGGACAGTTATACACACGCCGTGGAGGACAGACCTCGGTGTCAGAGTTATAGTTGGCAATGCCATATTTCTAGTGCATATTTACACGCGTCATCGACAGATTTTCATACGATTGTGGAGGGCGCCCAGGTAGGCGACATCGACCACATTTATTGAGGGCGGCCGGAGATGAGGCAGCAGCGGAGCGGCGGCGGCAGTGTCCGGCCCAGGCCAGGGTCCCGAGCGTTCTCTCTA